>CAVNYN010276704.1:0-21848 GCA_963692815.1 Nyctanthes arbor-tristis
CTCATATACTACTTTACAAGACCCCCTTCTAGTCTTCATTTAATTCTAATTCCATGTCTAAGAATGATTTCACACCCTTCAAGCCAATAGAGACTAACTCAAAATCAATTTCTTAATCCTAAAATTTCTTAAATTAACTTCAAATTTCATAACTAACTAATGATGTCATGGCATTAAAATTTATGTGTATTAAGCAAAGTTACAACTTAATATTACATATTTCCATAAACTTTAAGCAAAATTCAATCTTAACTTACATAAAACAAAACTTAAAGATAAGTGAACTTGTGTTACTTTCCAAGATTTCTCAAACTTTTATTTCTTTTTCTATTTGTTTGTTTTTTTCCCCTTTCTTACCGCCTAGACTTTCTGATTCCATTTTCATTTATTTAAAATTTTTTTTTCAAACTTTGGCAGGATCTCTCGGTTCATTTGCTTTCTTCCTTTTCTTTTCCTTTTTTTTTTACCTTATTCTTTATACATCTACACACACCAATATATATATATATTTATTTGTTTATACACACCAATTTCTTATGTTTTCCATATTTAAACTACAATTTATATTCCTTAATTTATAAAAACATCTTATGTCATAGTTTTAGTGTTAATTTCTCAAGAAATTTCATAATCCTTAAAATAAACATTTTATCTTAAACTTATATAAATTAAAGATTAAAAACAATTAACACTTACTTGTTTACACTTTCGTGTTCTTCTTCTCCACTTCCAAGCTCCTTCCAACTTCCAACATATTTTTTTTTTTGGTCGATCAAACCTCCCGCGACCTCTCACTCTCTCTGCCTCTCGTCCCTCTCTGTGTACATTGTCTAAATTGTCTAAATTCAAGAGAAAATTCTAGATTTATAGAAAAATTTGTTCCTAAAGTCCTTCAACTTCCTATTTTACTTCATTTAAGTCCCTGACTTTGTTTCTTGTTTCATTTAAACCCCAAATGACAATATAATTTCATATAATCCCGACTTATTTAAGTACTTAAATTATAAACCCAAAATTAAATTACCGCATCTTAGTCCAACTTTAACCTCAACTTGAACACTTCACCTTTGACTTTTATGAGTAAATGTTGAGCTTGAGAATAGAAAGACGGGTCGTCACACCAAATCTCTTCCATTCTTAAAAAAAAAAAAATTTCCTCTCATTAATTATTAATTATTAGTGAAATATTCAATTTTTTATCTCACTTAGTGAAATCTTCTTTTAAATTGTAATTTTTTTTTCTCTTCATGATTTTAAAAATTGAGTTGCCAAACATATAAGTGAGTTTGGCTCTCCAAATACTTGACTCTTCAAGATAAAGAGTATGTTGTATTTAAAGAGTTTATTGAAAATACTTTAAGGCTACTCAACGTTAAAATTTTCACCTGTTGATAATCTTCGTTTTGAATAAATTTAAGTAAGCTGTTCAAGTGCCAAATGGAAAATTGAAGTGACACATTAATTAGTTATCCTTCTTTTCTTTCTTTCTTTTTTATTTTTTAATTTTTTTCCCTTTCCTTGTAATCTAAATAAAATATTTAGTTCCCGTCAAAATCAATTTATTTTTCCATTCTTCAACACTTCTCGTAGCATTTCTAGAATTCATCTCAATGTCATTACCTGCCCGGCCGAGTTGGAAATAGAAGACATATGTAGAGGATGAGATGATCTCTAAATCGGTACGAAACACTCATACTTGACTGAGTATTTTTTAAGGTGAAGGATATAAAATTTTCCCAATCCTCCTTAACTGCAGTTGGAACATTTTAGGGTGTAGTGTCATTGTGACTTATGAGTGGAACTGATGATCGAGAAAAACCTCATAGCTACAATGTGGGAATGTTCAATCCTCTCAACCTTATTATGGTATAAACAGAAAAGAAGTATATCTTTCCTCTCAACTTTATGATCGAGTAAAACATCATAGCTACAAAGTGTATTTTTTCTATTTGACACTTTTTTCTATTTGACCATGATCTATGATAAATAGTCCGGCTCACTCATCCACTGTAAGGCGGGGTTACACCGCCCACTTCTGACGTAGCACGCACATAGCTAACACATTGTGCACCACGTCCGGCCATGTGTGCGGTGTAACCCGCCTACAGTGGGTGAGTGAACAAAATTACCATGGATAAATGTATCTAAATAAAGCAAAGCAATGCATGAAATACAAAAATATAATAATTATTACTCTAAAGAGTTAGCCCCTTGATTGGCATCAGGTTGCTTGTGGTACATAGTTTAGAGTATTGCTAGATTAGATAAAAACAAGATTAAGTCATGGAGGTATCCCGAGATTACATTTTATCATAATACATACATAGATCTAAATCAACAAAGCAATGCAAAGACATAATAATTACCCTAAAGAGTTAGAGCCCAATTGATTGGCATCAAGTTGTCGCACCACTCCTTCCTTGAGGCTTTTGAATTCTAAAGATAATGAATCTCGTGCACCTGAGCGCTTGTCCACCCCGAGCAAAGCAAGGCTTTCCACGTAATTACCAATATAAAAGAAGCCATGCATTTCAGCATCCTCATTAACCTGCCTAGTCTTTGGATCATAGGTTACTACCCCCTTCCCTTCCCTGACGAGCGGGCAAACATAACTACTACACCATTCTTCCGAACACTGATTGCTTCTTTTATCCACTGCATTTCTATCGGAGAAACATCAATCTCGTATAACTTAGTCCAAGAGTTGACAACTACATACTCTTTCATCACCCAAATATGACAAAAAGAGAAGTCGTCATTGTGAATTGCACAAAGTTCTTCCCCTACCACAGAAATACATAAATGCATTACATCCTTCCTTGATAAATTATCTGGTAACAGTATATCCTTAAATACGTCTTCCTCCATGTCAAATGATGAAATGAGACTACTGTGGCCCACAACATTGCCATTGCCGTCGAGTTCCTCATCTTCCTCATCCTAAGACAACAGTGCAGCCTGCCTTTTACTAAGACTTGACCATTAAAATACGCCCTGCCCCTGCATAATTCATCAAGGTGTATTATCCTCCACGTTCCTAAATTCAATGAGTAAATTTCGACCTCAATCATTGGAGAATCTACCAAATTTACAATCCTCACAACCTTATAGTCGCATCCAGCGTCACCAAATCCAAGGGTACATTGCTCTTTACGCTTAATAGTAGGAGCCGGTAACAGGACATGCTTCCGGATACATGGGTTCCATATTGTAATAGGCTAAGCGTTTCAAAACGAAGAATTACCTTGTTGGCTTCGGCTCTGGTGCTCCCGTGGAAGGATAAGCATACCAAGCCGCCGCAGCTGCCGACTACTTGTAAATCACACCCATTCGATAATCGAGATTAAAGGAAAACTGCAACTGCAATTCGCGACTTTCCTCATCTAATTTTACCACTGTGTAGTACTGACCTGCTTGACCGTGACCTCCGGCGCAGCGTACAAAGAGTTTGCTAGCGCTAGCTCTCACACGGTGAGATGAAATGAATCCAGAAGTGGTGATGAGAGAGTACCATGATTTACAAACTAACATGAAACGAACCACCGATTTTATGGGTAATCTCGAAAGGATATCCATGGCGAGTTCTTGCGGCAAGGCATATTCGCATGGCGGCAACATTTCCATGGAGAAAACGGTTGTGATATAAAAAACAAGAGAAATCCCCAATTTATGGTGGATTGAGATTTGAGAAGCAATCGGATCAAAATATTATGGGTAATTCACTTTCCGTTCCTAACCTTTTAATTTTCACTATTAACTTTTATTAAGATAACTATTATACCATTAATTCTTTATTTCCTCTATAAATCATCAATTTTTTAATTTTTATATAATTTTGTCCTCGTTATTTTTTAAGCACATACGTACTCCAACCTTTCATTTTTTACCGTGTTACATTCTCATTAACACGTTCCATATCTAACATTTTCTTTTTATTTTTAATATTATTAATTATTTAAATAAAAAATAAAGAATAATATAAAATAATAAATCCACTCACTCTAACACAACTCAGTGACAACAGTCATAAATAATGATAACACAAAAACTCGATCTTCAACGGTCTCGATAGATATAAAATTCCCGTCAAAGAAAATTGACGATCTAAGTATCAATGTGACAAATCGAATCTGATTTCTTGATCTACCACAAATCATGTGGCGGATACGGATTGGATAGATCAGCCCAAAAAATTGAGTTTTGATTTATAAAAAATAAATATAGCCATAATACTTTATTCTAATTTCATTTGCTATATCTCTTTCTGATTTTCACCATAAATTGCCCAAATTTGTTATATGTCTCAATCCGATCTAATCTATAATTAAAAATTAGAATTAGTACATTAAAGTTCAGTTTTTGTAAATTGAAAATAATTATTTTTTATCCATCAGGATCTATATCTACTACATGATATGTGATGAATCAAAAAAAGTGATCCGGTCTGTTATATTGACTCTCCGATCGGATTTGTTTTTACTCAAATTAGGTATTCATTAAGTTTAGTATAGATTGAGTTTTTTTATCACTAAGGGTTAAGATAGGTAAAGCTATTATTTTATATTGTTCTTTATTTTTTATTTTTATTTAAATAATTAAATGTATTATGATAATTTTAATATGGATTAAAATCAGTAATTGAAAGGTTGATGACGAAAAGTACTATTAGGGACAAAACATGTCAATAATTTTTAGGTCCTATACACCTAAAAAAATAATGGAGACAAAATTATAAAAAATGAAAAGCTAGGGACCTATGATAGAAATAAAGAATCAATGGTATAATAGTCATTTTGATAGAGGTTAGCGGTGAAAATTGAAAGGTTGGGGATGAAAAGTGACGTTGGGGACATAATACGATAATAAACTAAAGGTTGGAGACTTAGTAGGCTAAAAAAAAGAATATGGACAAAATTGATACAAAATTAAAAGGTTGGCAACCTAGAGTGAAAATTACCCAATTATTATTATTCGCAGAGGTGGATTAATTATCCCAATAGTCACCCAACTTTGCTTTGTGTTTCAACGTCAGCCTTTGAACCTCAAAATGTTTTCTAATGGTCCTTGAACTCCGTCTGTGTTCTTATATGGTCATTGATCTTCAAATGTTCCCCAACGGTCATTGAACTTTGAAAATTTTTCATCCAATCTATCTTAGCCTTTTTTTTTCCCATTCTAAGTGAATATATCTTAGTTTTGGTTAAAACTAAGAAAATCGTTCATGTGCCAAATGGAAATTTGAAGTGGGACTTTAATTTATATATATATATATATCATACTCCCTGTAAACGGCTAGCCATATAATAAGAAACATTTTTTGGTGTGGATGTATGACTTGAAAGTTCACTTTTTATTCATGACAGTTTTCTCTTAATCTTAAAGATATCGAAATCATTATAATGATAATGAAATATCTATAAGTTAATTATCTATTTTAAGTGCCTGATTAGAGGTGCGCATCTTTAAATACTAGCTAATACGACTCACAACACATTAAGAAACGCTTATGACTTGTCAAAATAATTTATAAGTTCAAATTTTAATCTAATAACACAACTCACTCAATCATATTCAAATGGTTATAATGAAAATTACATTGGTTTCATTTTAAAATTCATTTTAAGGATCGTCCAGAGGCGTCCAACCCATGAACGGCTCACCATATGATAGAAGACAATGTTTGACGTGCATGCAAGATGTGAAAGTTCAATTTTTATTCACGGTAGCCTATGCTCAATCCTAAAGGTATCGAAATCGTTATGAGATAATTATTCATTTTAGACGTTTGACTAGAGTTGTGCATCTCTAAATGCTAGTCAATATGACTCACAACATATTAAGAAATGCTTATGACTTGTCAGAATAATTTGTAAGTTCAAATTCTAATCTAATGATACTATTTACTCAATTATATTTAAATCATTATAACAATAATTGTCACGCCCCTACTAACAATATCTCATATTCTTGAATTTCATATAGTAGTTAACCAATTTTTTTTGTAGCAGGGACGAGACGTACAAAACAATCAAATTTCTTTTGCTTTAGATGGTTTAACATTCTATAAGGCTAATTACTTAAGTTAACAAGTTGTTTCATTTTTAAATAATAATTACAACTAGGTTTTCAATAAAATGTAAAGAACACAACAAGTTATATCAATCGGTATATTTAATTGATTAACCTAGTCGAGACAAACCATTGGGAAACCTTTAAACTAAAAGGTAAGTTTCTAATTAATGCAAAGTTACATAGTCATCTTGTTTTGCATATCATAAGCCAGAAATATATATATATATATATATAAATGTCATCATAAGCCACAAATATATATATTATGTTTATGGAGAGGTGGACATACTTATTAACACAAAAGGTATGAAACTTATAAATTGTTTTAACCATAAAATGCATTCTTGTAGTAGCTTCAAAGGCTGTTTTCCACTACATGTAAAACTCTACTCCTGTTCACAGATATGTTCCAAATCATTGCTTGCTTTCCAAAGATCACGCCTTCAATTATCTACAAAATTGTAGAAAATTGAGAAGCGAGTACAAAGTACTTAGTGAATAACAAAACCTTTTGATTCACCATTCGTTTGAGATATTCCTTTTCAAGAAGACCATGGAATGCACAAAACCTTTGGATGCACAAGAGGGCCCTATCACTAGTTAAACTACTACCTGTAGCGTGCAATCATATCATTCCATTTCAATTCAATTATAGTCATGTAAATTCAAGTGGATCCATATTCAAATCTCCGTTGACCCCTACCGGAATTTTAAACAAAGAGTAAAGCAAATACAACTAATCACCGTCCATCTCGGTATCATTAGATAGCTCCTAGTATGGAACAAAACAAGATCGGAAGAGCAAAGACAAGATAAGTAGAGTATTAACTAGTGATTGAAATGCAATAATTCAATCTTTCTTTGCAATATATCAAAATCCTTGTTCATTTCATGAAAACTTCAATTAAAATCATATTTATCTTATCAAAACTTTAAGAATGCCAAAAGGGAATCAAAGTATTAGTTACTCACCTCTTTTAACTTGATTCCTTAAATAATACTAAGTGGAAAAATGTCTTTAAAGTCTTGATATTCCTCAATTAAAGTTGTTCTTTAAGTTGGAATCTTCTTATATGTGAAAATGAGCCTTTTTCAACTGTGGAACTAAGGGTTTGGTGGGTTTTTAGGGTTGTTTTCCTCCCTACACTATTTATGGATGAATTTTCTCTTTTACATATATATGAAGGCTTGGGATTCACCAAAAAGCAAGATATGGATGCATGTGGAGAGAGCGAGAGAGAGAGAGAGTGTGTGTGTGTGTGTGTGCAGGACGGGTTGAGGGTTTTGGAGAAACTTCGATGACCTTTCACCTATTTATAGTTGTTAGGATTCAGATGTTTTTAATAAAGATTTGGGTTCCACCAATCACAGCATGACACATGGCGCGTTTGACATTATATGTTTGAAGAAGTGACGTGAACAAACGTGGTTCATTCGTTTATTGCTCAGAGAGTCCCTATACTTAATGTAATTCGGCAATTAGGTTACTACGTTTTTGGATTATATTAATCAACCCCACATTTTGTCTTGGGCATTAATTGAGCAATAATTCTTTTAAACCCTATGGCATATTTGATGCAATTTCAAGAGATCGGACTCCCTCATTGCCAAAATAATTATCATACCGCTTAATTTATCGTTAAATTTTTGCGGGCTGCTACACTAATTGTATCGATTCTATTTTAAAATTCATTTTAAGCGGCGTCCAACTCATGAACGGCTCACCATATTATAAAAGACATTTTTTGACGGGCATTAATGACTTGAAAGGTTACTTTTTATTCGTGACAATCTTCACTCAATCCTAAAGATATCGAAATCGTTATAACGATTACGAAATCGTTATGAGTTAATTATCCATTTTAAGCGACTGATTAGAGGTCCGCATCTTTAAATACTAGTCAATACGACTCACAACACATTAAAAAATGCTTATGATTTGTCAGAATAACTTCAAAGTTTAAATTTTAATTTAGTGACAATATTCACTCAATTATATTCAAATCGCTACAACGATAATTATATCGGTTTTATTTTAAAATTTATTTTAAGTGGTCGTCCAGACGCATCCAACTCGTGAACAGCTCATCATATAATAATTACATTTTTTGACGTGTATGCAGGACTTGAAAGGCCACTTTTATTCACAGTAGTTTTCACTCGATCCTAAAGATATTGAAATCGTTATAATGATAACAAATCATTTTGTTAATAATATGTTCCAGGAAATTAATTGATTTGATGTGTTAATCTCTAAATACTAGTCAATACGACTCATGATGCATTAAAAAATTCTTATGACTTGTCAGATTAACTTAAAAGTTAAATTTTAATTTAATGACACTATTCACTCAGTCATATTCAAATCATTATATCGATAACTATATCTGTTTCAATTAAATTCATTTTAAGTGGTCGTCTAGATGCATCCAACCCATGAACAGCTCACCATATAAAAGGGGACTTTTTTGAATTAAATGCAGGAGTTGAAAGGTCGTTTTTTATTCATGGCAGTCTTCATCAATCCCAAAGATGACGAAATCATTATAACAATGACGAAATCGTTATGAGTTAAGTATCCATTTTAGGTATTTGATTAAAGTTGTTCATCACTAAATACTAGTCAATACGACTTGATTTTTGCAACATTAACAAAACAAGATACAAAAAATTAAATAAAACTGTCACATAACATCATCCTGTTTTTCAATACATTTTCATCAGTGGTAATCACATTGGCCACATATCCATTTTGTCACATTTTTTGTCTACTCATTTGTCCAAATAGAATTTTTCACACAACTTACAAAACATTAAGAAATATTTATCACTTGTCAATACAACTCAGATTTTCAAATATTAATTTAATGACACTATCCACTCTATGACATTAAAATTGTTATAACGATATTATATCACTGTTTTTAAAATTCATTTTAAATGGTTGCCTAGAGGTATATAACATGTGAATGGCTCACTATATAATAAGAGACATTTTTTTTTACGTGCATGTAAGACTTGAAAATTTACTTTTTATTTACAACTGACTACGCTCAATCCCAAAAATATAAAAATCGTTATGAGTTAATTATCCATTTTAAGTGTTTGATTAGATGTGTGCATCTCTAAATACTAGTCAAACAACTCACAAAAGATTAAGAAATGCTTATAACTTGTCAAAATAACCTATAAGTTCATATTTTAATCTAATGATTTACTAAATATATTAAATTCGTTTTAACGATAATTGCATCAGTTTCATTTTAAAATTCATTTGAGTGGCCGTCCATCGGTGTCCAACCCGTGAACGCGTACCATATAATAAAAGACATTTTTCAACATGCATACATGGCTTGAGAGGTTACTTTATATTTGCGGCATTCTTCGCTCAATCCTAAAGATATCTAAATTGTTACAACGATAGCAAAATCGTTATGGAATAATTATCCATTTTAAGTATTTGATTAGAGGTGTTTATCTTGGAATACTAGTCAATACGACTCACATTATATTATGAAATGTTTATGACTTGTCAATATAATTCAGATGTTCAAATATTAATTTAATGATAATATTCACTCAATAATATTCAAATTGTTATAACGATATTATATCGTTGTCTTTTTAAAATACATTTTAAACAGTACCCTAGAGGTGTATAGCCTGTGAACGGCTCTTCATATAATAAGATACATTTTTTAATGCATATGTAGGACTTGAAAGTTTACTTTTTTCACGACAGCCTTCACTTAATCCTAAAGATATCAAAATCGTTATGAGTTAATTATCTCTTTTAGATGTTTGATTAGATGTGCGTATCTCTAAATTCTTGTTAATATGACTAAGAACACATTAAAAATGCTAATGACTTATCAGAATAACTTAGAAGCTTATATTTTAATCTAATGACCCGGTTCACTCAATCATATTCAAATCGCTATAACGATAATCGTATTGATTTTATTTTAAAATTCATTTTAAGTGGTCTTTCCAGAGACGTTCAACCTGTGAACGGCTTATCGTATAGTAACAGATTTTTTTTACATCTATGCAGGACTTGAAATGCCACTTTTTGCTTGCCGTAGTCTTCGCTCAATCTTAAAGATACAGAAGTCGTTATAACAATAATGAAATCATTATGAGTTAATTATCCATTTTAAATATTTGATTAGATGTGTTGATCTTCAAAAGACTAGTTAATACGACTCACAACACATTAAAAAATGTTTATAACTTGTCAATATAACTCAGATGTTCAAATATTAATTTAATGACATTATTCACTCAATGATATTGAAATCATTATAACGATATTATATCACTGTTTTTTAAAATTCCTTTTAAGTGATCACCTAGAGGTGTATAACCTGTGAACGACTCACCATGTAATAAGACACATTTTTTACGTGCAGGCAGGACTTGAAAGTTTACTTTTTTTCTGGCGGCATTCCCTCAATTCTAAAGATATCGAAATCATTATAATGATAATAAAATCATTATGAGTTAATTATCACTTTTAGGTGCCTGATTAGAAGTGTGTATCTCTAAATAACTGTCAATACGACTAAGAACACATTGAAAAATGCTTATGAGTTGTCAGAATAACTTAAAAGCTCATATTTTAATCTAATGACTCTATTCACTCAATCATATTCAAATTGCTACAACAATAATTGTACCGGTTTCATTTAAAATTCATTTCAAGTGGTCGTCAAGAGCTGTCCAATCCATGAACGGCTCACCATATAATAGGAAAACTTTTTTTCGTGCATACAGGACTTGAAGGCCACTTTTTACTCTCAGCTATCTTCGCTCAATCTTAAAGATAGTTAAATTGTTATAAAGATTGCTAAATCATTATTTGTTAGTTATCTATTTTAAGTGTTTTATTAGAAATATGCATCTCTAAATACTAGTCAACACGACTCAAAACACATTAATAAATGTTCATGACTTATCAGAAATTTCAATTTAATGACACTCTTACTCAATCATATTCAAATTATTATAATGATAATTATATCTGTTTCATTTTAAAATTCACATTAAATGCTCGTCCAGATGCGTCTAACCCGTAAACGGCATATCATATAATAACAGACATTTTACGACGTGCATAAGGGACTTAAAAGGCCACCTCTTGTTCACGGCAGTCTTTACTCAATCCTAAAGAAATCGAAATCGTTATAATGATAATGAAATCGTTATTTGTTAATTATTTATTTTAGGTGTTTAGTTGATTAAAGGTGTTAATCTTTAAATAGTAATCAATATGACTCCCAACGCATTCAAAAATTCTTATGACTTGTGAGAATAACTTAAATGTTTAAATTTTAATTTAATGACATTATTCATTTAGTCATGTTCAAATCGTTATAGCGATAACTATATCATTTTCAATTTAAAATTCATTTCAAGTTGTCGTCTAGAGGCGTCCAACCCGTGAATTATTCACTATATAATAAGAGATATTTTTTTGTGTGCATGGAGGGGCTTCAAAGGTCACTTTTTATTTATAATAGTCGTCGTTCAATCCTAAAGATACTGAAATCGTCATAACGATAATGAAATCGTTATGAATTAATTATCCATTTTAGGTGTTCGATTATATATGTTTACCTCTAAGTACTTGTCAATATGACTCACAACCCATTAAAAAATATTTATGACTTGTCAAAATGACTCGGATGTTCAAATATTAATTTAATGACATTATTCACTCAATGATATTCAAATTGTTATAGAGCTATTATATGGCTTTTTTTTTTAAATTCATCTTAAGTGATCGCTTAGAGTTGTATAACCTATGAACGGCTCACCATACAATAAGAGACATTTTTATGTGCATGTAAGACTAGAAAGTTCACTTTTTTTTCACAACAGCCTTCGATCAATTCTAATGATTTTGAAATCGTTATAACGATAACTCTATCGTTATGAGTTAATTATCCTTTTTAGGTGTTTGATTAGATGTATGCATATTAATACTTGTCAATACGACTAAGAATGCATTAAAAATGATTATGACTTGTCAAAATAACTTAGAAGTTCATATTTTAATCTAATGGAACTATTCACTCAATCATATAGAAATTGTTATAAGGATAACTGTATCAGTTTCGTTTTAAAATTCATTTTAAGTGGTCGTCAAGAGCTGTCCAACCCGTAAACAGCTCACGATATAATAATATACATTTTTTATGTACATGCAAGACTTGAAGGCAGCTTTGTACTCGCGACAGTCTTCGCTTAATCTTAAAGATATCGAAAACATTATAAGATAGCGAAATCATTATTTGTTAATTATCCATTTTAAGTGTTTTATTAGAGGTGCACATCTCTAAATACTAGAAAATACGACTCACAACACATTAAGAAATACTCATAATTTGTCAGAATAACTTAAAAATTCAAATTTCAGCTTAATAAAGCTCTTCAATCAATCATATTCAAATCGTTATAATAATAATTATGTCGGTTTCATTTTAAAAATCACTTTAAGTAGTCATCTAGACGCATCCAACCTATGGACGGCTCATCATATAATAACAGACATTTTTTAACGCGCATACGGGACTTGAAAGATCACTTTTTCTTCACGATAGTCTTCACTCAATCGTAAAGATATCGAAATCGTTATAACGACAACAAGACCGTTATTTGTTAATTATTCGTTTTGGGTGTTTAATTGATTAGTGGTGTTAATCTCTAAATAAAAGTCAATACGATTCGCAACGCATTAAAAAATTCTTATGCCTTGTGAGAATAACTTAAAAGTTTAAATTTTAATTTAATGACACTATTCATTCAGTCATGTTCAAATGTTATAGCGATAGCAATATCGGTTCCAATTTAAAATTTATTTTAAATGGTCGCCTATACATTTTTTGCGTGCATACAGGATTTGAAATGTCACTTTTTATTCATGGTAGTCGTTGTTCAATACCAAAGTATATCGAAATCGTTATAACGATAATGAAATCATTACGAGTTAATTACCTATTTTAGGTGTTTGATTAGATGTGTTCAACTCCAAATACTGGTCAATAGGACTCACAACATATTAAGAAAAGTTTATGACTTTTCAATATAACTCAAATGTTTAAATATTAATTTAATTACAATATTCACTCAATGATATTCAAATCGTTATAACAATATTCTATAGCTGTTTTTTTAAATTCATTTTAAGTGATCGCCTAGAGGTGTATAACCTATGAACGGCTTACCGTATAATCAGAGACAATTTTTTACGTGCATGGAGGGCCTGAATGTTCACTTTTTTCACAGCAACCTTCGCTCAATCCCAAAGATTTCGAAATCTTATAACGATAACCAAATCTTTACGAGTTAATTATCCTTTTTAGGTTTTTGATTAGATGTGTGTATATATCTAAATACTTGTCAATGCGACTAAGAACACATTAAAAAAATATTTATGACTTGTCAGAATAACTTAAAAGTTCATATTTTAATCAAATGACACTATTCACTTGATCATATTTAAATCGTTATAAGGATAATTGTATCGGTTTCGTTTTATAATTCATTTTAAGTGGTCGTCTAGAGGCGTCCAATCCGTAAACGGCTCGCCATATAATAAAAGACATTTTTTTACGTGCATATAAGACTTGAAGGCGACTTTTTACTCGCGGCAGTCTTCATTCAATCTTAAAGATATCGAAATTGTTATAACGAAGCGAAATCGTTATTTGTTAATTATCCATTTTAAGTATTTTATTAGAGGTGCGCATAACTAAATACTTGTCAACACGACTCATAATACATGAAGAAATGCTCATGACTTGTCAGAATAACTTAAAAGTTCAAATTTCAATTTAAGTTCTTCACTCAATCATATTCAAATCGTTACAAAGATAATTATACGATTTCATTTTGAAATTCACTTTAAGTGGTCGTCCAGATGTGTCCAACCCGTGAACAACTCATCATGTAATAACAGGCATTTTTTAACGTGCATGCGGGACTTGAAAGGCCACTTTTTCTTCACGACAAACTTCACTCAATCGTAAAGATATCGGAATCGTTATAACGATAACGAAATCGTTATTTGTTAATTATTCATTTTAGGTGTATAATTGATTAATGGTGTTAATCTCTAAATAGTTGTCAATAAGATTCACAACGTGTTAAAAAATTCTTATGACTTATGAGAATAACTTAAAATAAATTTTAATTTAATAACACTATTCATTCAGTCATGTTTAAATTGTTATAGCGATAGTTATATCGGTTTTAATTTAAAATTTATTTTAAATGGTCGTCTAGCGGCGTCTAACCTGTGAATTGCTCACCATATAATAAAAGACATTTTTTTATGTGCATGCAGGACTTGAAAAGTCATTTTTTAGGTGTTTGATTAGATGTGTTCATCTCTAAATACTAGTCAGTAGGACTCACAGTACATTAAGAAATGTTTATAACTTGCCAATATAACTCAGATGTTCAAATATTAATTTAATGACAATATTCACTTAATGATATTCAAATCGTTATAATGATATTATATGGCTATTTTTTTTAAATTCATTTTAAGTAATCGCCTAGACATGTATAACTTGTAAACGACTCAAAGTTAATAAGAGACATTTTTTTACGTGCAGGCAAGACTTGAAAGTTCACCTTTTTTCACGGCAGCCTTCGTTCAATCCTAAAGATTTCAAAATCTTTATAACGACAACAAAATCATTATAAGTTAATTAATCATCCCCTTTAGATGTTTGATTAGATGTGTGCATATGTAAATACTTGTCAATATGACTAAGAACGCATTAAAAAATATGTATGGCTTGTTAGAATAACTTAGAAGTTCATATTTAATCTAATGACACTATTCTCTCAATCATATTCAAATCGTTATAAGGATAATTGTATCGGTTTCATTTTAAAATTCATTTTAAGTGGTCGTCCAGAGGCGTCCAACCCGTGAACGGCTCACGATATAATAATACGTGCATACAGGACTTGAAGGCCACTTTTTACTCGCTGCAGTCTTCGCTCAATTTTAAAGAAATCGAAATCGTCATTTGCTAATTATCCATTTCAAGTATTTTATTAGAGGTAAGCATCTCTAAATGCTAGTCAACACGACTCACAACATATGAAGAAATACTCATGACTTGTCAGAATAACTTAAAAGTTAAAATTTCAATTTAATAATGCTCTTCATTCAATCATATTCAAATCGTTACAACAATAATTATATCGGATTCATTTTAAAATTCACTTTAAATGGTCGTCCAGACAACCCATGAACGGCTCATCATATAATAACATACATTTTTAAATATGTATGCAGAACTTGAAAGGCTACTTTTTCTTCATGGCAGTCTTCACTCAATCGTACAGATATCAAAATCGTTATAACAATAATGAAATTGTTATTTGTTAATTATTCGTTTTAGGTGCTTAATTGATTAGTGGTGTTAATCTCTAAATAATAGTCAATACAACTCCCAATGCATTAAAAAATTCTTATCACTTGAGAGAATAATATAAAATTTTAAATTTTAATTTAATGACATTATTCATTCAGTCATGTTCAAATCGTTATAGCAATAACTATATTGGTTTTCAATTTAAAATTAATTTTAAATGGTCATCAAGATGCGTCCAACAGTGAACTGCTCACCATATAATAAGAGACATTTTTTTGCGTGAAAGCTGGGCTTGAAATGTCACTTTTTATTCACGGCAGTGGTCGCTCAACCGCAAATATATCGAAATCGTTATAACGTTAACGAAATCCTTAATTATCTATTTTAAGTGTTTGATTCGATCTATTCATCTCTAAATACTAGTCAATAAGACCAACAACACATTAAGAAATGTTTGTCTTGTTAATATAGCTTAGATCGGAAGAGCTTAATTAAATGACACTATTCACATAATGATTCAAATTGTAATAGTGATATTATATCGTTGTCTTTTTAAAATTCATTTTAAATGGCCGTCTAGAGCTTATAACATGTGAACGGCTCACTATATAATAAGAGATTTTTTTAACGTGCATGCAGGACTTGAATGTTCACTTTTTTTTCACGTCAGCTTTTGCTCAATCCGAAAGATATCAAAATCATTATAACAATAACAAATCGTTATGAGTTAATTATACATTTGAAGTGTTTGGTTAGAAGTAAGCATTTTTAAATAATAGTTAATATGACTCACAACACATGAAGAAACGTCCATGACTTTTCAGAATAACTTAGAAGTTTAAATTTTAATTTACTGATACTATTTACTCAATCATATTCAAATCATTATATCGATAACTATATCGGTTTAATTTTAAATTCATTTTAAGTAGTCGTCAAAACGCGTCCAACCCGTGAACGATTCATCATATAATAACAACATTTTTTAACGTATATGCGAGACCTAAAAGGTCACTTTTTATTCATGACAGCCTTCACTACTTGTTAGGTAGACGTCAATGTTGAAAGAGAGAATCGAGAGAAAGTGTGTAGATGTAACTATAGAACCGAGAGAGAGAGAGAGAGAGAGAGAGTGTGTGTGTTTGTAAATGGAGCCGAAACAGAGACGTCGATGGCTGTTGATCCCAAGTGTTGGCCGCTGCTTTATCAGACTATAGTTTTTTTTTTTTTGGGCTTCAAAATTTGACCCAAGTCTAAGCTTTTAGGAAAAATAAAGAAAAAAGAAAAAAGAAGAAATTAAAGGATATACACCATTTTTTATTGTTGTATCAATTTTACACCACTCACATAAAATAATTTCTACTAAATTGTATTTATGCCACTCCATTTTTCTCTCCTTTTTTTCATTTTTTGTATTTTCATAACCTTTACTTATTTTTATTATTTTATATAATAATTAAAGTATTATTATTTTAAATTCTATTATATATTAGTTTAATTTCATATATACACACACACACACACATAAAACCCTAGTTGCATCCTAAAATAACGCCACCACAACTAACGCTGCTACTACAGCTGCCGCGTGCCCCACCGCCACAACCTGCCGCTACCCGCCGAGCGCCTCACCACCAAATGTTATTTACATATTATTGGCGTCTAACAGTAGCGAAATATTTGAGAAATTAATCTTGATGTAAAATTGCGGGTGAGACCTTACAAATACAAGTCAAACATTATTATGCATAATATCATGTTATAGCTCTACAACAACTATTACGCGCTACTCACAACGAAACTTCGATCGTATACCAAAATTTCAATCATATACATGTATCTTTTCTATCGTTGGGGCGATCCGACCACAAAACTCTTAATAATACCTACAAGATTTTTAAAAAAGAAAGGGTAAGAGGGGTGAATACAAAGTATCCAGTGAATAACAACATGTATTAGCTCATGATGAAATGCAAGAAGATCACTTTTATGCATAAAGAATATCCACAAGTTGGCCACATTACTAGTTTAGCCTCTACCTGTAACTGCAAGATACAAGGATTCAAGATAACTACGATCACATAGTATGGTCATTCCGATCTACAAAAATTACCACATAGCAAGGCAAGACGGGTAGATAGCACCACCGGAGATGCTCAAAAGTAATAAACAATCATTTATTCAAAGCGATTATGCACAATTAAGTATCGAATACCAAAACAATGTAAGGAAAGCATGAGTTTCAAGAAGGAAGAACCAAGACAGATGTTACTCATCTCTTTAACTTATTTTCCCAAATATTTCTTGAATTATGGAAAAGTGTTGTAACATCTCGTAAAATTTTAAGGCAAATTGCCATTCAATTGAATGATGAAAATTGAAATATGACAATGTAATTGTACTTGAATTGTTACAAAACTGTCAAGAATTATAATATAACAATGTGACGGCATTGGATTGCAAGATTGTTACCCAAATGAATATGATCACATGATTGATACTTGGACAATGAATTGGAATTAGAATATGGTTATTGAGAATGTATTGATAGTGATTGTATAAACACATGAATTTGCTATTGATAATGTAAACTTTATTTAGATGATAATCAAATAACCGTTTGAAATATTACAAGAATTTAAAGAATTGTGACTCAAGAAAGTCTAAAGGTAAAGAATGTGATAAAGTTAACATTTTGGAAGTTGATAACCTAATTATAAAACCCTAGTAAGTTAAAGGGCTTAAGTAAAGAGAATCAAAACATTTTGACTTAATCATAAGATAACTCAAAGTCTAAGGACTGCTCGAGCAATTTTCTGCCAAGTGTACGGTGCCACGTCACGCCACTTGTCGCAATTTGATTGGTGGAACTCAAAATTTATTAAAGACAATTAAATCTCAACTATGATCTTAAAGGGCTCTTGGGTCCTCAAACTCCCAAACCGTTCCCTTTGCTCTCCCAAACCCCAAAATTAGTTCAATATGGTCAAGGGAAGAAGAAAACCAATAAAACCCCACCAAAACCCCTACTTGTCCTTTGAAAAGGGTCCCTTACTATATATAAAAGAGATCATAGCTTAAAAAAATAACTTTAATTGAGGAATTTCAAGGCATTAATGACACTTTTCTACTTAAGATTATTGAAGGAATATTTGGGTAATCTTTGAGGTGAGTCACACGCGTCTTGGCTCTATCCTTTTCTATCTATTAGCTCTTTCTTTCGGCACTCTCTCTATAAACTGTATTTGGCCTTTGATGATTGATGGTGCACCATTATTTTGGATAAATGATTGTTCTTTACTCTTGGCCATCGCTTGTGACGCTATATACCCTGTTAGATGTTTATATATCAATATAGTGTTGAAGTATCATATCCCACATTATAATGGAAAAGAAGTTGTGACTACTTTATTAGTGTGTTTTGTAAAGGCTTAATAAAAAGAAATAGAGATAAATTATATTAAAATCTATTATTATATATATTACCTTGGGCCTTCGGCCTTGGGGTCTTTGGGTTTTGTTGACCAAGAATGTATTTCTTTTTATTTTATTTTTATATATCTCGAATTTATGGAAATTTCGTTTTCAGTTAATTCGGTTGATATTAAGAGTTGTTAACAAAACTCTATCCGGTCTGAAGGGTTGCGTCATACCAGACATTTTGAAGTCTATAAAAGGGAACCAATCCGACAGATTTATTCATCCCGTTTTTGAATAATTTCTTCCCTGTTCTGTCCATTCCACTTGAGAGAAAATAAAACACTTAATATTCTCCAGGGCCTGATTTCGAAGTGCTCGATTTCTAGGTAACAGATTGTTGAATTCTGGTAGCAAAACGCTCGTTGAACTACAAGCACAAGGAGTAGGGGAGAAATTTTGCTATAGGACATAGTTTATCTAGCCTCAATCTATATTCAAGTCAGTGATTCTGTTCTGTTTTTTTTTTTTCGTTTCTTTAATTCTTTCTGTTGAAAGTAATCTTTGCATTCACTTATTCTTTCTAACATACCTGTTCTGCTCTGCTATTTGAATTTATTTATGGTATTATGGTCTTGCTATGTGGTCTCGACCATTCTGAATTGTTATTGAATTGTATGGGTTATGGGTAGAGGCTAAACTAGTGATGTGCCCGAACTTCGTATCTTTGTATCTTTGTGGATGACCTCTTTGTGCATAAAAGTTCCCTCTTTTGTATTGTTTTCCGTTATGAGCCAATGCATGTTATTATTCACTGAGTGCTCTGTACTCACCCCCTCTTCTACAATCCTGTAGGTATTGAATTTAGAGCTATGTGGTCATATCGTCCCAAAGGTGGAGAAGATACATGTATGTGATCGAGATTTCGGTGTGTGTCCGAAGTTTCGTTGTGGGTAGCCCACAATACATTTAATTATCATAGTACGCAGCAAAAGCGTCTCAACACTTCTGAAT
Organism: Nyctanthes arbor-tristis; assembly: GCA_963692815.1. NCBI lineage: Eukaryota > Viridiplantae > Streptophyta > Magnoliopsida > Lamiales > Oleaceae > Nyctanthes > Nyctanthes arbor-tristis. The sequence goes on from CAVNYN010276704.1 coordinate 19,902, forward strand.
TGTATATGTAGAGTCTTGCCCCTCGATTCTGCATCGAAATACATATTTAAGTGCTTCCGCTATTGTTAAAACTGGGGGCGTGACAAGTGTCCCCAAAACCTTAACATTCTTCAATCAAAATTGTGTTTGAAGTTGGATTTATTACTTTTAATCTTGCCAAAATACTTTGTAGGAGAGAATGATATTTAAAGAAATATTATATGGATGGAAAGAGAGAATCGAGTGAAGTGTTTTGGGAGAAAGCTTTGATAAATTATATTAGCATTTGGCCTTTTATAGTTATTAGGATTTAATTATTTGCTATTCTACCATATTTAATTATTCTTATACCACTTTTTTTTCTTTTTTTTTTTTTTTTTTTTTTGCTTCTTTATTTTTTTATTATTATTTATTATTTATATTATGGCTTGTTTGGTAAATTTTATTTTTGTAATTTGTAAATTCACATACTATTGATTTGACAACTACTCAACAATCACCACACATTTCAAATTTTAATTAAATTTCCACCACTCATTTCCACTCATTATAAATTTACTTTATAAATTGATTTTATAAATCTAATTAAACAGCTCCTTAGTTTTTTTCACCAATGCGACAAATGTTAGTGGTAACAAGTGAAAAAAACATGGTAACAAATAGAAAAATAGGGTACAAAAACTATCGTAACACCATAATTATTCTCTCTATCATTGAATTTGAAACTATTTTTGCTTGTTATCTCTGGTTTTTTGGTCAAGATTTATCGGATTTATTAGCTATTGATCAAGGACAATAATCTTCAGGTATGATTTGATTTTGAATGGTTGATGAATGCATTTACATATTAGAATTCTTGTAATTGAAATTACATTTGAATGTTTGCATGATTCCAGAGACATAATATTACCCATACTTTCCCTTTTTTAGTAATAGATTTCATATTTTTTAATTTGTATTTATATTTTTTTCCATTTACTTTCCTTCTATTTTTTTAGGCGTGTTTTTGCAATGTAATCATCTATATTTGTAACATGTTTCGCCTTGAACCAATCTATCAAAAACAGCCATTTCATATCTCTTTCTAGTGTCAACCAAGCCAGCCGTGTCGGAGCACTTCGAAATGCCAGCTTCCAAACCACTTAACAGGAATACAAAAACATATAAAGAACACGTCAACCATCCAAAGTTTTTACTACATTAAACGCTCGAGCATATTAATGCATACATTTTTTCTGAAGGGGGTCAGGAAATGAAGAAAAGAAAACCAGGAACAGTTGAGATTACATAAGAGTGAACAAATTAACAAATCGAAAAGCTAATTACTCTAGAATTTTCAGCACAGATGAAATTAAAAGCAATGAGATATTACATTGCAGGGAAGGATGGATTCGTTAGACTTGAACCTATGAGCCCAGTGCAAAGGCTAGCCCCATTAAGTGTCTTGCTACTCTCGGCCCTCGGGCTACTTCCGGCACTGCTATTAGACAGAGAACCATATGCACCCCTCTGTAGAACTCCAGTTGGAGATGATGCCAAATGGGGGCTACTATCCCAGCCATCCTTCATAAGGCCTAATGCAGTGGCATTTTTTTGATCATTGGTATTGTTACTGGTGCTATGTAGAACCTCCCCAAGAGGTCCACCCTCTGATTGTTCTCGTGAAATGGGGATCCAATTCGTTTGTCTTTGGCTCCGTTCAGTTGTAATGGTGCCTACCCCTAATCCCATTTGGGTTGCATCAAGTTCTCGGGACAATCTGAGTGGAGAGGCAGTTAGCTTTTCAGTCGTGGGAGATGAGGTAGACGACATGAAGTCTGATGTCACCACAGGAATGGAAATGGAAAGCTGAGTCCTGTCCGACTGCATCTCAACGTCTGGCCACGAAATGGCCGAGCATTCTGATGGGTTTTTGGGCCATTCATCAATGAACTGGCGAAGTGGATGCTGTGATTTACTTTTGTGATC
>CAVNYN010276706.1:0-12800 GCA_963692815.1 Nyctanthes arbor-tristis
TGCTATGTGGTCTTGGCCAGTTTGAATCTTTGAATCATGTGCACACCACGGGTAGTAGTTTAACTAGTGATAGGGCCCTTTGTACATCTAAAGACTTTGTAAATCCTATGATTTTCTCGAAAATGCGTTTTCTTACATGAAAGATGAATCAAAATATTTGGTTATTCACTGAGTACGTTGTACTCACCCTTCATTCCATCTACAATCTTGTAGGTATTGAGTTAAGAGTTTTGTGGCCAGATCGTCCCAAAAGTAGAGAAGATACATGTATGTGATTGAGATTTCGGTGCGTGGTTGAGGTTTCGTTGTGGGTAGCTCATAATATACACTTAATTATCAGAGTGCGTAGTGAAAGTGTTTTAATACTTTTAATTGTATTTGTAAAGTCTCGCCCTAGATTTTAAATTGAGATATACATATTTAAACGCTTCCGCTATCGCTATTTCAAGATAATATATGGTAATAAAATTAGAGAAGTGACAGAAATTGTCTCCAGTTAAGAAGGACACGATTCTACTTAACAAAAGAAAGGGAATCCCAGAAAATTCGTCTTTTAAGTATTAACTTTTAATATGAATTTTATATTTTATAGGAGATCAATCTCATCACAATATTTCTTTGCCCCTTTTTATCTCGAATTGGATAAGGGGAGAATTGGTTTAGTTGATGAATTAATGAAATTAAATTTCCTTCAAAAAAAAAAAATCTCATCACAATATGTGTTATAGTAACGTCAATTATGCAATCATCAATATATAATAAGTGTGCATGATTATAGACCGAATGTGTCCAGTCTTCTTGAACAAAAAAGAACACCAGTCAGTCAATTTTTATGGGACATCGCATTCAATCATTAAATGCCAACTGCAATGACTTCCATTTTTTACTTCAACCTATATATAATACTAGTTGTCTTCTGGTGATCCATCTCCAATTTGTATATCCTATATTAGTTTAGTAAACCTGTTTGAAACTAGATATGCAAGCCTAAAATGAAATCTAAACAATTGGCTCAGCCCAAAATCAAAATAATAGGTCCGAATGCAAATTGAATTAAGAGGAAATTAAAACATATACCCCTTTTATTATTTTTATTACTATTATACACCAGTAATAAAAGGTGGCTTTTATATAAAGAACCCTTGAATTAAATACTCGGCTGGCAGGGCCAACAAGAATAATAGAAAATAAATGGGTAAATTTCACATATTGTCCCCAACCTTTGCACTTAATATCGTCTGGGTCCCTAACCTTTTTTCAACACGCTGGGTCCCAAACTTTAATTAATGCTCACAAATGGTCCTTGTGGATGGATTCCGTCCAAATTTACCGTTAACACCTTCCACGCGAGTCCTAGGTGGAAGGGTAATTGGGAAAATTTTAAAAAAAATATAGTAGATTGCCTTGGAAACTTGAACCCGTCTTTCATCCAATCATCCTCTTCCTCCTAAAAACCCTAAAACCTCTCTTTGCACACCAAACCCAACATCATCAACCACTACTACACCAGTGTCCGATTTCTAGTTTTAGCCGGCTTCCCTTTGTGATTGAGGATACTAATCACTTGAAGAATACCGTAGAGGTGAAATTTCTAAACTGTGAGAGGACCCAAAACCAAAAGCTGACGGCCAACCTTCACCTGAAGACTCAGTTCCTTGGTTGTTTTTAGGGTCGGTGTGTCGGGTAGTTTGCTGCAGCGTGAATACACTACAACAAAGTAGGCAAATAGGGTCGACAAAGTTGCCGCTATAGGTCAAAATGTCGCCCCAATAGGACGATTGCGACGGATTTCCCCGACGACCAGGTTGTTACTATAGACGCGTATCTGTTAACCTATAGCAACAACTAATTCATACTATCGCAGCGACACATTATAGGGAGGACTTCCGATCGCCGTTATACATTTTACCCTTTTTGGTCAATTAATTTTTTTTTAAAAAAATTAATTTACCCGCCCACCATCCGGACCCTACCCGACCCGCTGCACTTCATTTCTCTTCTCTCCACATATTTGTTTTGCAAGCATGAAGAATCGAACCGATGACCATCCCTCTGCGTGCATAGTGCCTCCCCATTTGGCCTAAGTGAAACTTCAATTAAAAGTTTTCATTTTTAATATACATTATATAAATTTTTACAACTATAGTGACAACCGTATAACCTATAACAACAACTTGTCATTGGTAAAAACAAGAAACAAAGGTGGGAAATCTTCCCACCAATAGTATAGCGATGACATTTAAGCTTCATCACTATAGATCGAGACATATAGCGGCGATATTTATATGTCGTTGCTACAGTCAAGAAATATGACGACGAAAGATGTATTGTCTCAATAGGTTATATTTTTAGCGGCAACATTAGACTATAGCGGCGACATATAACTTACATAACGGGCCCCATCTTTCATCATACGGTCGTCGCCATAGATGCTACCTATAGGGATGCTTTAGTTTTCGTCACTAAATTTTCTTCGTTGTTTCTTATATTTCTTATAGTGGAAAGTGAAGATAAAAACGAACTTATCGTTGTGGCTTTTGTTTTGCTTTTGGACTGCTAGTCAAGGCATATTTGATTGGGATTATTATAAAAACAAAATTGAATTTATGAATATATTTTAGTATTTGGATTGATTAATGGTCTGACAATATTATATGTCATGTGGTATTACCAATCTGGAAAAGGGGAAAAAATTGAATTTTGAGGATGAAGAGTGATTGCATGCAAGACCCTATAGTTACAAGAACCTAATGTGGTTTAGGAGGGATTTAGAAGTTGAGGATAATCTTACTTTAGTTGCTACTTCTAAGGAGGGAAATGTATATAGTGCCAGTTTTTATATGGTGCTGTAAAGAAGGTCAATATTATCCTGGTCGAGTTTCGTGTTGGTGGTTGAAGAAATTTCTTATCCATTTAAAGCAATCTTCGAAATCTCTTTCATACGGAATGGGTTACGTTCTAATCAAAACTGATAGCACTTTTTTTGCAATCCTAGATTGTATTAATGTTGTTGGATCAAGAAAAGTAGTGTATGGTTATCTTTACGGTGAGTTTTAGTCTCAATCTTTCCAAGCATACGTCATGTTATGAGGTTGAAACTAATTTTACTACTTTCTAGCTATCTATGTAAGGCAAATAGGACTATTTCTGGTATTGTATTGCAATGGAAACAATCTTTTCCATATTCTATCGATTATGTTCTACTAATTTCTGGTGGAACATTTATGAGTTTTTAATGAGGCTCAAAAGAGCAAAAAAAAGTTGACAGCTTGGCTAATTTATGATGAATTTTATTAATCTTGAATCCACCTTAGGTTCAACGTTTTAGTATGTATTGGCATTGAGCTACGAAGTTTGAAGAGGCATTCTACCCCCACACTGATAAACTATGAAGCACAGAACTCTAAAAAGGCTGGCATTTCATGTCAAAAACGTTTCAGAAATTGAACTCTCCGGAAACTCTTCCGAAATGTTTCGGAAACTCTTAAAAAGTTTCCTAATTTTTAATGAAATTCTGAAACTCTAGGAAAACCTTATGGATACTTTACGGAAACTTTTAGGACACTTTTGGGAAACTTTACGACAAAAAATTTAGATTTTTATTTTTTTTTAAAAAAGGAAAACTTAATTATAGTCATGTTAAAAAAATTATAGAGGGTAATTTCATTAATGTTTTAGAATAAGATAAACATTTAAACTAACTTAAACTAAATTAATTAAATTTATTATTGAGAAAGAAGTCTAAAAATTAACCTAGTTCTAAGTTGCACAAGTTGAACTTTTGGGATAGCTCCAACATCGGCATATTGATGACAATGAATTTTGAGTTTTTATTAGACTGAATCGATTTTGATATTTTAGTTATCTAAATCATGTTAATTAGTGTTTTGAGGTTGCATATCTTTTTTTTTTTGCTTGAATTTTGATGTTGAATATTGAAATTAAAAAAAAAAACTAATAATTACTACATAACGTTTCCATAGCGTTTCGTGTCCTACATTTTTCAAAATCACGCTTCCTCGTGTCCGTTTCGTGTCCCGTTTCCGTTTCCGTACAACATAGCTGACAAACTTTCTCTTCCTCCATTGTTTAAAAGTTAAGATTCTTAATATGGTAAGCATATTTGGGATAGGGAAGGGCTTATATATATATATGGAACTACTGATGAAAATTAGAGGGAAGAAAATCTCATTTTTATTCATTTCCCATTGCTACCCGCCAGCCTAACACTCACGTGTAATGCACACATAATGTTAATGGCAAATTTGGGCGGAATCCGTCCATGAGGACCATTTGTGAGCATTAATGAAAGGTTAGGGACTCATTGAGTTGAAAAAAAAGTTACGGACCAAGGCCATATAGAGTGCAAAGGTTGGGGATGATATGTGAAATTTACCCAAAATAAATCAATTACACATTCAATCAATTACATTGGTCGAGTTCATAATCATCCACAGTCAATTATTAATATTAATATCCAATGTAAACAAATATATCAATTTCTAAATTTGTGGTAATGACAATAACTGTATGAACATTTTAGACAAATAAAAATGAATCAATCAAGAAATAAATTAATTAATCTAATTAAAAAATTAAAAATTTGATATAAAATATCACGATTAAAGCAATTAATCAATCAATTTATTAACACAAAATAACACTTTATTTTGTAGTTGATATTTTAAAGTCAAACTTTAGTATTCATTGAGAGAGTTTTGAGTTAAGATTGCAATTTCGAAAAAGTAAAACCACAATTTAATTAAGTCAAAACTCTTTTATCCAAATAAATAATTTTATTAGTGCTTATTTGTAAACTCAATGTAATATATATTTATATATTAATTAATCTACTTAAGTCTCTGATTTCCATTTTCCCGACTAAAGTTGGGCTTTATAAGAAAGTTGGTGATGTCATAATTCAATATATATATTTTTTGTTATTTCTCGTATAATATTTTGGTACATTTTTTGGGTTTCCATTTTCTCTTCATTTTATTTGCCAATTTTTTTCTCTTATTTACGTCAACTTTCTTTTCAAGATTTGGAAGATAACAAATTGATTTGTTGAAGATTTGGAAGATAACAATTTGATTTGCATAACAAATTAGGTTAATATCTAATCTTTTTTTTTTTGGTCGTCAAATTAAGTTAAAACTTTCATCATATTTTTTTATTGGTCGTCAAATTGTTAGACTATAATATCAACATGGCATTATGGGTACTGACACAAATTAAAATGGGGTATTATCTTACAAACTAATATAGAGAAAATATGTGTGTCAAGATACATGTTCAATATATAATACCATACCATTAACTATTAATATTGAATGTAACATCCCGAAAATTTTTAACAATGTTTGTCCAATTATAGATGCTAGTTTGGTCAAAGTTTGTTAACACTTGTTACTATTGTAGATAACAAACTTATCACTTTTGTTAAGTTTTAAGACACATGATATTTTTGCAATTAATAATGCTAGTTTTGACAAGTGTTGAGACACTTGTCATATTTGTAAAATAAGGGAGTTGCTATTCTTGCCAAGTTTGGTGACACTTGTCACTTTTGGAATTTGAAATGTGCTAGTTTTGCCAAATTTTTAAGACATTTGTCCTCTTTGTAATTGGTGGATTTTAAGTGTTACTTAACTCAAATTAAATCTAAACAACTATAAAAAGGGGCAAATGCTAGAGAATTCACCAAAAATCTCTTCCAAACAACACCATCCATCCCCCACAATTGTGTAAATTCGTCCATAAATGAGATAGCAAGAAAAACAACCCCCAAAACCAAAGAAAGTACCTATTTTGCATTAAAAATAAAGCCCTCTTTATATATATATATATATTAAACATTTACTTAAATAAGACATTTTGCTTGAGAAATACCCAAGTTTGAAGGCATTTCCTATCTAAAATTATTCAAAGAACTTTGTGGTAAAAAGGTGAGTAACGGTACTTTGATTCCCTTTTTTTTGTTCGTTATGTTTTCATAAAGATATGCTTGAATTCTTGATGCATTATCATGAAAAGAACGATTGGTTTATTACATTTGTATCGTTAGTTAATGCTCTACCCGCTCTGAATTACTCTGTGAAACATGACCTTACTAAGTGGTCTTGGTCATTCTGGTTATGTGATAATATGTAGCCTTACTGTGTGGTCTTGGCCAATCTGAAACTTTGTGGCTTTGCTGTGTGGTCTTGGCCAATAATGCACACATTACGGGTAGTGGTTTAACTAGTGATAGAGCCCTTCCGTACATTTAAAGGCTTTGTGCATCCGAAGATTTTCTTGAAAGTGCATTTTTCTTAAACAGAAATGTGCATCGAAGTATTTTGTTACTCACTGAGTACGTTGTACTCATATCTTTATTTTCCACTATTTTATAGATAATCGGAGGTAAAAAAATGGTCAAGCAAGCCAAGAATCGAAGCATGCCCGCGGATGGAAGCGTATTTTGCATGTAGAAGGGAAGCTATATTTTAGAGTTACAAGATATAATTTTGGCTATAAAAATATATCCAAACCAATATATGAGTGTAGCATCTTTTGTATAAATAAGTATACCTATGTAAAAGCTTGGCCTTCCCGCAGTTCGGTTTGATAATAAATGAAATACTTACCAACATAATGTGTTGTGTTATTTAATCTTTTCTAAGGCTAAATAAAGGTGTACAAAAGTAGTTTTTGTAAGTCCCGTCCTCTCGAATTGCACAAAAACGAAAAAGCTTCCGCTTTCGAGTATAAATAATAATAATAAGTGGAAAAATTAGCGGGGGCGCGACATTGAATAAGGTGGATAATTTAAAAAATAAATTATAGTAAAATATTAGAGGAGTATATAAGGGAGTAACTATTAGTAACTTATTAATAAAAATACTATATAAAAAACATATATTTACTGCTATTGTTATGCAAATTTACTTGCGGGTAATTATTTAATATTTTATTGTTTATTATTATTATTATTATTCTTGAAATTTTTTGGAATTAGTGCTCCCTTGCAACGTACGAGTAAGAAACTAGTGAGAAATAAGAGAGATTGAGTGAAATTAAATGATTGAGATTTGTGCAGTTTATACGGGTCTTATAAAATATATAGATGTGATTATTTTGACCACTTGTGAACTTCTTATTTAAAAGTAGAACGAATTTGCAAACGGAGGCCTACTAATGTAGTCAATTCGAATCGCCAGAAAATTTAGGCAGCAACCCGCTATAGATTGCTATCTCTCTTTTCTTTTTCTTTTTTCTTTTTCTCTTTTTAATGGATTTAAGAAATTCGAATCAAATTTTGCAGATTACAAAATTCATAATTCCAAGTCAGATTCGGGGAACATTATTTCTCAAATAATATGTCGGTTTGTCAACATTTGTTGTAGTATGTATGCTTCAAAAAAAATATTGTTGTAGTATGTATGCTTCAAAAAATATATTGTGAACACATCAAGGAATAATAAAAGCTTCTAAAAAAAGTAAGGAGGCTCTGATGAGTCCGGCTACAAAACTAGATAAAAGCTTCTAAAACATTTGTTGTAGTTTGTATACTTCAAAATAAAAAAAAATATTGTGAACACATCAAGGAATAATAAAAGCTTCTAAAAGGAGCCTTACTACTCACACGACATCAATCTAACAAAAGCAGCCCTACATTTTTTGGGGTTGCTTTTGTTAGATTTATGCTATGTGAGGGTAAATTTCAGGCCTTATCTATTTTCAGGCTTTTGTTAGATTTTGGAGCCTTATCTATCTTCTTAGAAAATTTCAGGCCGTGATGTCATTGTCAGAAATATACAACATGTAGACGAAAATAAAAACATCAATTCCTATATATATCACGGATGAAACTTGACCTTAGGTGGAAATTGCGTTCAGAACATTATGTCAAATTAAGCAATAAATACAATGTATTTGATCATACCATAGTTGCCCATGATCCCTTTAATAGGAATTCACATGGCAAGAATGAATTAAGAACACGAACTTTTCATAGTGAAATTAGAGTTTTTGTATTATTTTGTACTAACAAAACAATACTAAATGTGCATGTGGTCGCGTGTTGGATGAGCGAAAATAATAAATTTCCTTAAGCAAATTTAAATAAAAATGTAGAAGCAGAGTAAGGATGGAACCCACAGAGAACGGTGAATAAATTAAGCAATTTAATGTTATCTAGAGATGGGGGATTTTGAGAATTTAATTGCTAATAAAAATTAAATCAAAAAACTAATTAAGAATGCTATTAATAAATTGAGTAGCAAAGATTAATGAGAAGAAACACCAATTTTCGGTTCGGTTGAGTCTAGATTTGTAATTCTCAAGTTCTTGAAACGTATTCCTATTATTTAGTTGGGATTTCTAACCCTGGGTAACGACAAACTCCAATTACCCGAATTTTTCCTTAAATTATAACTAATTCAAACAAGTTCTTGAATTAGATTATTAGCTTTTGGACAACTTAGAATGAGTTCTTTAAATTTAATACAAACCCAATGTGTAGAACAAAAAAAAAAAAAAGGTTAGACAAATACACAAAATCGCAAGTTCGTTTTGCTAAATTGAGTTGTGATATCCCTAATAATTCAAATCACTAGTTGCTACAAATGAATTAGGGAAGGCAATGATTACGTATTGAAAACCTAATTCTAGCAATTGATAAATAGATGCATCAATTAAAGGGCCATACTAAAAGAAAATCGCTAAGATATCATAAACTTAAAGGGTAGAATATCACAACAATCCCCGAATAACAATAGTAGAAATAACGTTAACAAAAGAGCTAAAAGAAAAACAAATGTTTAAACATCAATGTCCCCTTGAATTAGGTAGAAGAGGCCTTAGCCTTGCATGCTCAATTCGATCTCAAGGTTGAAATGTTCGATCTTCAATCTTCTTTGTTGTGTTTCTCTAATTTTTCTCTTCTACGTTGTGTTGTTTTTCTTATGTCTCTTTTTCTTTTATAACTCTTCAAAAGCCCTTGGAAGTGTCCCAAAACCGTGTATAATTTTGGCCCAAAAAACGGAGTCCAAACAAAGAAAGAAAATCGCTTAATTTTATGCGCATGGGACCCGGTGCGCCCACACTGAACTCTCTGTCCAAATTCTGCAATGCAGTGCGAGTGCACTGATCAGGTAGTATGCCCGCACTGCCTTCTCTGCACCGAATTCCTCTTCTGGTGCGGGCACACTGGCGTGATATGTGGCCGCACCAGCTTTCTTTTCTTTTTCTTCTTTCTTTTTGGCCCTTAAGGTTTAGTTTTCCAGCATCTTGGTCCCTAAGCTCTAAAATTCTTGCAGAGTATGTCCAAACTCGATTCTTTTTACTTCTTCCTTGGTTCTATGACAAATAAACAAATTAAACATAAATAAATATTTTAATGTAATAAAACACACAATAAAACACTAGCATGCAGAAATTAAACAATCTAATAAAGTACCTATCATTGTATTAATATGTTGAAATAACTCGAGCCCCTGAAGTAGTTATAAGACAGAATATGTGTGTTAATGTGTAAAAATAGCTCCAACTCAATTAGTTGTATATGTTAATTAATTAATTAATTAATTAAATAGATCCATCATATGCTACTTCGATCCAACAAGTACGCTTTGTACATTAAGTTCTACATTTTTTTTCTTTTTCTTTTTTTTTTTCCTTTTTTTTTTTAAAGTACTAGTTCCACAATTGTAAGTTTCTGTAATGCATGCGTTACAAGTGTGCTATTAAAAATTCACATAGTAAAATAAATGCACGTCTTGCATATATGATAAGTCACTAATGAGAATTAAGGTAAATAAATCTCCTGATTTTCCTTTTTACTCCCATATTTTGATAAAAAAAAAAATTAATTAATTAATTAATGAAGAAAATAATGAAAAGTCACCATTTCATTACCTTTTCTCCTATTTCTATTTTGACTCATGCTATATGGATAAATAGGAGGACAAAAATGTTGACAAAAGAGATTCAAAATTACCTAATTATCTTTGTGTAATCACGTCGAGAGAAATTTTCAAAATCATGTACGGAAATAATGTATATGGATAATAAGGTAAATTTTTAACAATTTGTCACCCTTTTTTTTTTGAATTGTCACCGTTTTTGTTAACCTTCTAGCCTAGGCTACAGAGAATAATCCTTCTATTTCTTGCATTTAATTTCATTTTTTGAGTGGATCAACTATATTCTTTATTGTGTTGATTATATGAATTATTAATAAAGACCAACCTCCTTCCACTAGGGGCGATATCTTATGCATGATTTTCTTTTTAGCATACGTACTCAATTCTCAACTAATTATTTTCTCAATTAAGAATTCCATTAATTTTGCTTGGGCAATGGAGGCTCTATTGCTGTGAGTTTTTTAAAGAATCAACATTGCCTATCACTGATAGTTTCTTGAAATCACAAGTGGTTTCTTGCTTTTTTGAGGAAATGTTGTTAGGAATGGACAATATTGGTTCCTTAAAAAAATTCCTATTGTTGTCTCCCATAAATTCATCATTTATTAAGGTAAAACTGATATGGAAAAATGTAATATATAAATCACAAATGTCAGGTTTTTTAAATTGGGACACATGGAATTGTATGGATTTCTAAAATCCACCAAATTTTATATTAAGGACACCCCTTATTGAGAGATACAAACCAATGGTTGTGCATCTTGAGTGGAGCATAACCCACCTAAGCGAGTTATGCTTGTTTATGCGAACTGCACTTTGAACAGAGTTAGATCGGTCAGTTTTCCAGTCTGGCTCGGTTGAGCCTTTTTTTTTTTTGCCTACTCCTAATTGAGATGCTCTATGCACACCTATGTTAATTCAGTAGTGATTTGTTCATGTCCAACTTCGTGTTCACATATTATGATATTCATAACTACTTATGGTCCATGATACTTTCTCGTCTTGAAGACAATACCCAATGCACTTCTAAGATTTTTTTTCCTTCCCTTTTTTATGCTGAAATGTGTGTTCTGAGAAAGTGTGTATAGGCATGCCTACATTTAAGATACTCTAAACTTTATCACATATTAATGCAAACATGCTTAAATTCGATACTTGCCTTTGTTGTGAACAAATTTATACCTTTTTAATTAGTCCATCTTCATTGACGAATTCAAGATTAGTCCAATCTAGGGGTGGGCATAAAAACAGCCAAACCAGTGAATGGGTTCAGGTCAGTTTGGGTCGGTTTTTGGCATGAGTGGGTTGGGTAGCGGGTTTCAGCCGGCTTAACCGAACCGGTCCGGTTAGATTCGCGGCTTTCGCCGGCCAAACTGGTCAAAACCGGTTGAAACCGAACCGGTTAAACCGATTATTTTATTTTTTATTTTTTTTGGTCCTAAAAACGTGTTTGACTCTCCTGGCTTTAAGAATAGGAAATTGCACTTTCCAAAATCCTATCCAAATATCTAACTTAACATATAACAAATTAATAATTCATTCACAAATCACAATCACAACATTTAAAAGTTGAAACCCTAGTTCTTTGCTCTTCCCAGCCGCCTCTGCGCCTGCCATGCTCCATCATCGCTGCTGCTCTTCCATTCTGCCACTGCCTCTGCCACTGTTGATGCTGATGATGCTGCTGCGCTTGCGATGCTACCTCTGCCACCGCCACCGCCACCGCCACTGCCACTGCCACTGCCTCACCTCCCTCCCTCTCTCTCTCTCTCTCTTGATGGCTGAGAAGTGAAGCTCTATGCCCATCTCTCTCTTTTAACTTTCAAGGGTCATGAAAATGGGCCTAAATTGAGCTTTAAAAAAATGAAAACTGGGCTAAATTTAAGCTTTAAAAAAAAATAAAATAAGTATCCAACCCATCAACCAACCCGACCCGAACCGACCCATAACTGGTCGGTTTGGGTTGGGTTAGGTTGGCCGGCCAGTCGGGTCGGTCTCAGTTTGAATTTTGGCAAATGACTTCTTATCGGGTTAGTTTCGGGTTCGGGCTTAATCTGGTCCGACTGACTCGATGCCCAGGTCTAGTCCAATCTTTCTTGACGAATTCAAGAATTGACATATAAATTAAGGAACTCAATTATTGTTAAATTGAAATATTAACACATGTGAGTTGTACATTAACTACCAGCAGCACAATAGTCGGTTCCAAAATGCCATTTGCACACTACAATTGGTTCCAAAATCCAGTCAAGAATTGAAGGAGACGACAAAACATCAGATTTACCAAGGATTTCTTTCTTTCAAATATTTCTTGTTTGGTATCAATTTAAAAAAAAAAGTAGGATTTTATATTCAAAATTTGTACAGGCGTTAACATTTTATTGTGCTCTATAGAGGTAATGATTAAAATTATATAAGAATTCATATTATATCAAATATGTAGTTAAATATAGTGTTTCTATGTGTCTAAAATTTGAAATTTAAATTGGTTGATAAATCCTGGTTGCCAAAATATTCAGATCATGAAGAAAAGAAGAAGATGACTACTGAATATTGAAAGCGACTGGTTGAGGTATAAACTATGAATTACTTGCGTAAACGTTTATACATATTCTGATATCTCAATGGCTCAGCCGCCGCAGATAGCCATACTTGGAGCTGGGATTTTTGTTAAAACTGAGTACATACCGAGGTTGGCTGAGATTTCTGATCGTTTCATTCTCAGAGCCATATGGAGCCGCAGTGAGGTAAATCGCCTTGGTTTGCTTCTAACCCATTTTGTTGGAATTTATTTCAAGAAAGATTTTGTTTTTTTGAAAATCAATTTCATGAACTCTGTATTTCTGTTTGGAACTATATGCTTGGTGGATAGTGTATAGTATAGGAAAATTG
>CAVNYN010276710.1:0-16348 GCA_963692815.1 Nyctanthes arbor-tristis
CTCAAGGAAAAAGAAAAAAGTGCAAAAGGTTTTTTTTTTACTTGAAATTTTTTATTTAAAGGTCTTGCGTAAATAAAAAGAAAAAAAATTACAATGAGGAAGAGGAGGAGAAGAATGAGAGACAAATAAATAAATAATAGCAGTATTTCAAGTAAACCACCAAAGGGAAGCAAAATAATTCTCTGAAATTTTCAAAATGCTTAGAAACTACAGTAAATTAACCAGGAAATTTTGAGTTTCATTCACCTGATCTGGTAAATTCTGCGATAAATTATAGATTAATATTTTCTTTTTTTAATTAATTATGGATTATGATCCTTGACATATTATTATCTTCAAGAATCTTTTTCAGAAATTTTACAAATCCTTTCTAATTTTATTATCTTTGCTAATCGACGGCTAGGATCTCACAAATTTGAGATTTCTATACCAATGTATCTTATCTTCTTAAATATTTTGCTGGATTAATTTATATTCAAAGTTTTTGATTTTTTTAATTCAAAAATTTTTAATATATATCTTATCTATGAAATATTTCGTAATTTATATTAGAGTATTTCTTTTTTAGCTAATACATTAATTTTTAATAATTTTTTATATGCTTTTTATCAAGTCATCATTACGTTACTTCTTTCATATATAATAAATGTGATTTAATTAGCATTTCATAGTTTACAAAATTTCCGTTACGGTATAGTCACGAAGAAAAATGAAATGTTTAATTTCTTAATGTATAAGAATAACAATGAGTCAGGGTCGGGATCAGGTATGCTACCCCCGTTACCTTACCCATCAAAATTTTTTTCTCATCCCCACTTAAATTGGGGATGGATCGAGGACGGGTTAGTACGGATAATTCATATTACTCATTTATTGGCTAATTTAAATATATTTATATATTTTTATTTTCAGTTTTTGTTTAATAAATAGTATTATGAACGCTAAAATTGTAATTGGAATTACTAAGCTTTCTTGATAAGTTTTATCATCTTTTTATTTTTCAAACCCTTAGAATTTTTAGTAAATATTTTTATTTTTATTCAAAAACAGTTAAACAGGCCGGGTAAGAGTAAAAATTATCATAACCTTAATTCCCCGGCTAATTGTTAAGTTGGGTTGATTTTTTTTATCTCATCCCCGATCTAATTACCCCTTTAGTTTGGTATTCTTCGCCTTAATAGGATCGGGTACCCGTATGTATCGAGTTTGGTTAGTTTTTTCAACTCATACTAAGGTCACTTAATAGCATTCCATTCCATACCGAGTAAGCACATAATAACTATTAGTTGATAACAAGATAATCAAAACATTGCAATTTGATGTGACTAATCACACATTACTTAACATTTCAAGCTAATATTAGATATAATTTGATTTGGTATCTTCCCGTGCAACTCACGGATGAAAATCTAGTAATAATAACAACAAAGTTCTGACGTATTAACTAAAAAAAAAGATGTGAAAAATCACACTCTACGATTGAAATATAACGACTACTGATGTAGGAGAAAACTCAATTATAGTATAATTACGATAGGATTCAATTTTTTTATTTTTGACATTTTATTTTTCTTTCTTTAGGATTTTGTTTTCTTTCTCTAAACATACTAGGATTATCATTTCCTTTTTCTAGTTTAGTAATTCCTTGTAGGAATTGAAGTAGGAGATATTTTAGCCTATGTAAGGAGAGCCATTGTAATGTTTTTGATCATTCAATCATCAGTCTATTAATATTCAATAAGTTTGCTTACAACTCTAGAGCTTCATTTGTTCTTTCTTGTTTCAAGAAAAAACAATCACTTCCGCCACTAACTATAAATAATAGAGACATTGAAATATGCAAGGTTTCAGGAATTTAATGAGATTGATTTGAAGTATCTGAATGAGACATCCGTGAAATAAAGGAACACAATGTGGTGATCTTTAATTCCTTGCCTAGAATAGCCAACCAAGTGTACAGTAATATTTGGTAGTCTTGCATCTATGTTGACATGGTATCATTATCAAAGCCTATCTTTGGTCAAGAAGTTTAATCTCATACAAATATACAAGTTTTTCCTCTCAAATCTTTTTCCTGTTTCAACTATAGCAAAATATTATTGTAGACTATTTCGTTACCTAGAATTGGCCAACTTATAGCAATATTCTGTAGTCCACACATGAAATCTTTGTAAATTATTTCAATATCCAAGAGTATTTTTCTTCTCCATCCCAATTAACAACAGAAATGCAAACCAAAAAAAAAAAAAAAAAGAGGACAAAACAAAGGAATCAACGAAAATGACAAGCATAGTTTCTACCTCTAAACCTGAGAAACAACTTATAACTATGCTGACAAAATAAATGGTATGTGAAGAAGTATTAAATGAAGCAGATACTTACCATTTTGATAAATGCTGCTGTGCTTTTTCCTGGTCGGACAAGAGGGATTGAGGCACCTTGCCTCTTCAACTGCTCACTGACATCATCAGGGTCCAATTGCAGAAAAGTGTAGTAGTAGTTGAAAAAGGCTATCAATAGAATGTTTGTGGGCAAATATAGAGAACCTGAAATGTATATATTTGATCACTCCCAACTCCAAAGTAGTTAAGCACTAGTCAGCATTTATAATACACTCAAGTAGAAATCAATTGCCATAGTCCCTATTGTACCTTCAATCTATCTCTTATCATTTTTAACAGTATAGTAGTAATGTGTAATTTTCAGTATGTTCTATAAATTTTCATGTCATTAATAACTTTTTGATGATTGAATGATAAATATTAATAAGGGAAAAAAGGTAACAACATCATGCAATGTCATTTCAAGTAGAAGTTCCTGAAGACAAGTGCACAATAGTGAATCTAGATGAATCACATCAGCAAATACTACATAACAACTTTTTGTGCAATAACTCGTATGTATGTGTGTACTTTCTTCATAATAAGAAATGAGAAATTAGCATGTCAAAACAATTTCAAGAGGAGATTAAGGTAGTGTTTAAGAAATAAAATGGGTTTAAAAAGTATAATTTTGATCTCTGTCATATACCTAGTTATACATAAAACAGGTATACAGCTACACAAGTTTTACAAGTTTTGGAGAGAACAGGTCCTACCTTGGAATCAAGACATGTCCAAGAGGTGTATTTAAGGCAACGTCAAAGAAAAACTAAAATGGTTTTAACAAGTATAATTTTGATCTCTGCCATACCCTAGTAGTTTACATTAAACAGGTATTCAGCAACACACGTTTGGAGGGAACAGGTCCTGCGTTGAAATCAAAACAGGCGTATAGAATGTAACTAGAGCTGTTTCCAGAGGTACTACAAAGAGGAAACAAAGTGCTAGGACGAATAACATGAAAATATTCTTGTAATAGCTATCGTAACAATTGATTAGAAATTATTCAAAGAGTTGGCAGTGGGAATTATTTTTATTTAGTCTATGACGCAACAAAGACACCACTGAACCCATGATAAAGATGAAGTTATTTTTGTCGTACCACCAGGGTTCAAAGCTGCTGCAGCATTCCTTAGAACACCCACACCAGTAAATCGCGCAAGTGTTCCAGGAAGGGCCAAGGATGAAGTGGAGAAGATAATCGGCATCACTCCAGAACTATTCACCTGAACAACAATAATTGCTAATATAATCAAGACTTAATGTTTGACTCAAAAACTATGGAAGTAAAATCAAAAAAGGAGAACACCAGGAGATACTAGAAAAACTAAATAAAAAATAACTCATATATTTAAAATAAGAGAAAACAACTGACAAATAAATGAAAGAAAACAAAAATATATACTAATAAAAGAGTTGCAGGGGATTGTCAATTTGGCTTCTTTTTAGAAGACCATTTAGAGTTCACAAGAAACAGGCAAACGTCATGCCTAAGAACAAATTCAAGAGCTCAGTTGACATATACAGCCAGTTACTGAAGGGAATAATATGAGACTGAAAACCCCAGATTTAACTACGAAAATTTGTCAAGTACAAGAAGGATTTTCCTTTTAGAATGTATTATTATACTACTTTGTCTACATAGTACTCCAGAGTGAACTAGTTGTCATATTTTTCCAATTAGATTAGACTTAAGTTTCGAAGATTATTATTATTATTATTATTATTATTATTATTATTATTATTATTATTATTATTATGTTTCCCTTCCATATTCTATAGTTAGGATTATGTTGTTTCCTTTCGTAGGTTGAATTATTCTACTTTAAACAGATTAATCCCCATAATTAGTACAAGGTAGCCCATTTTTCAACTTGGTGTTGGAGCTCGTTTAACCTATACTGGATTGATCTTACAATTATTTTCTTTCCCCAGCAAGCAGCCCTGGACAGCTCGTCTGGCCACCATTTGTCCTTTTACTTAAAAAAAAAAAAACAGTAAGTTTGCTATAACATTCTAACCCTCGATTCAATTCTTTTCAAAAAATAAAGTTTCAAAATTGGAAGACACTAAATTCAATCTTGAAAAACCATAATCCTAAAAATCAAAACCTAAAACCTGAGCTGCATGCCCAAGCAATGGAAGCTATATTGCTGAACTACCCTGGCTCCATGGAGTTTGGAAGATTATGAACTCTATATTTTAGCTTCAATGACAATTTTAGCCACTCATTTCATGGGACACACCATCTCAACTACTACTCAATTCAAAGCACACACTAAAGCAAGCACCGAATTCTTCTCATAAACTTAGATACGCTTAGGTCAACCTAGGCCACAGTTGTGTACCAGTGTACATGTCTCTCTCTGGCAGGTTTTGGATTTAGTGTCAAGCATGATATCTTCTCAGATGTTATTAAACTTACCACCTTTAAGTAAAATCTAATCAATATGAGGTCAGATCTTGTAGATAAGAGTAGGATTTCACTAGTAGGAGTCACATTTAGAGTTTGATTATTTAAGTATGTGCCATTTTCATCAATCTCCAAGTCGACCCCATATTAATGCACCAACTTTAGGATGATAATTGGAATATTATTCCAATGAGATTAACTAAAATAAGAATCAAAATTAGGAAAGTTATAACTACATTTCCTTCTTTAACCCATACATTGACCATATTGAGTCAAAGTCATTTCCAGTAGTTCTCAAAGGTAGTTAATAGACATTTTTCCAAATTATATTTAATTAAAAAAAAAGAACAAAAGAGAGGGAGGGATAAAAGAGTTTAAAACTGATATATATCCATGTAAATATATTATGGAAGTAACTCCAAACCAAATTCAAGATGATATATTAGCTACAAACCTTAAATGGTAGGTAAGCAGATTTTTCTAGTCCCCCAGACCTGCTTGTGAATCTTGAGGCGTAATTAAGAGGGATTTTCCTCTCTGCTTCCTGAAACATTTGTTTAAAAACTCAGCAACTCGTCATTACCATTAAACCATATCTGTGAAGTTTTTTAAGAGTAGCACTCACCTGAACATATACAATGCTAAGGACTAAGAGGAAGAAGGAAACAATGGTGGCAACAAGTCCAACATAGTTACCTTCTTGAAAGCCCTGTGCAACTGTCCTCCCAAAAGATGCTGGCAGGTAGGAGATAATATTTGTGAAGATCAAAAGGGATGTACCATTCCCTAGCTTTAAGTCAGTTATTCTTTCACCAATATATGTTGTAAAAACTGAACCCAGAGTCAGCAAAATAACAGAAGAGATAGCCCACTGAGTACTGAAATCATTGACATACGGGCGAAGAAAGAGTACTTGGCCAATTGCCTGCAAAGATAATAATAAGAATGGTGATACTATTTTTTGTAATGTACAATTTTTTGGGCACAAAGTCCACCAAAAAGGGGGGGGGAGAAAAAGATGGAAAAAAACACTCAAGATTTAGGCATATTCTGTAGCATCACGAGATATTTAACTCTGTGATATTTTTACTCAAATGGAATCAAAAAGTGCTTTACGCAAAACTAATCCTAAACAGTATAGGACCCAAAAATTCAAGATGTCAGTGGCAGAAATTATGGCCGAGATTACAAGATCTGATTTACCATAATTTGTGTATTAGCTGTATATATATACTCTTACCTAAAGTAGATTAGCAGTAACTAGTGTAATAGCTGTAGATTTATTCTTGCCTAAAATAGGTTGTACAGCAACTTCTATTTAAAGGAAAGATATCCAAAGAGAGAGGCATTCAGCCATTTACTCAAATATTGTTATGGTATCAGAGCCTGCCTCTGAAATTCATAGCTGAATCTTTGGATTTCTGTCAATTTTCTTTTCCTTCTGTCTTTCAAAGCTTCTAGTTTCTTATTCTGGGTTGATTAATTTCTGATCAACAATTTTGGCTTTGAGATTTTATTTTTTGGAAGAATGAATACTGAGAATTTTCTGGGAAGAATGTCTACAGAGACTTTGGCCGTCAAATTTACAGGAAAGAATTATGCAGCATGGGAAATTCAGTTCAGAATGTTTTTGAAAGGGAAGGAGCTTTGGAGTCACATTGACGGGTCCTCCCCTGCTCCTAAAGAAGGTACAGAACTTAGTCAATAGGTGACAAAGGATGCTCGAATTATCTCTTGGATTTTAGGTTCTATTGAAGCCCATATGGTGAACAATTTACGCTCATTTAGTACAGCTAAGGAGATGTGGGATTATCTGCAACTCATATACCATCAAGATAGTACTGCGAGACGATTTCAGCTAGAACTTGAGATTGGTAATTTCAGTCAAGGTAATCTCTCTATTGAGCAGTATTATTCTGGATTTATTAATCTATAAGCGAGTATTCTGGTATTATCTATTCAAAGGTACCTAAAGAGGCCTTAGCCAGCCTTCAAGCGATTCTTGAAGATAGTAGGCGTGATCAGTTTTTTGATGAAACTGAGACCAGAATTTGAAGTTGCTCGGGCTGGACTACTGAATAGAAATCCTGTTCCTTCTTTGGATATATGTCTTGGTGAATTGTTGTGTGAAGAACAAAGAATGGCTACACAAGCTGTTCTAAGTTCGTCCAAGGAGACATCTGAAGTTGTTAATGTTGCTTATGCTGCTCAAGGAAAGAACAGAGGAAAGGGACAAATGCAGTGCTATAGTTGCAAGGAGTTTGGGCATATTGCACGCAATTGTGATAAGAAATTCTGCAATTACTGTAAACAGAATGGACACATTATCAAGGAATGTCCTACACACCCAGAAAACTGAAGAGCCCAAGCATTTCAAGCTGCCATCTCAGACCCGACCACTATTAATTCTACAGCCACAACTACTAGCACCAATCAGTCCTTTGTTACTCCAGAAATGGTTCAACAAATGATTATCACAGCATTTTCTATTCTTGGACTTCATGGTAAAGGTAAGACTGTTTCTTCTCCTTGGTTTGTTGACTCTGGTGCATCCAATCATATGACTGGATCACCTGATTCGCTGCATAATCTTCGGAAGTATACTGGTAAACAAGATATTCAGATTGCTAATGGAAGCAATCTTCCAATTACAGCCATTGGTGATATTCGACCTTCTTTTCGTCATGTATTTGTGTCTCCTGGATTGTCTACAAGTTTAATTTCTATTGGTCAGTTGGTGGATAATAACTGTGATGTACATTTCTCCTGTGGTGGTTGTCCTGTGCAAGACCAGGTGTCAGGGAAGGTGATCGCGAGGGGGGCCTAAATTAGGCAGATTATTTCCATTGCAATTTACTATTCCTAGAACTTTGTCTTTGGCTTCTATAATTGTTGAAAATAAGGCTGATGTTTGGCATAGACGTTTGGGCCATCCAAATAATGTGATTTTGTCTCATTTGATGAAACATGGTTTCCTTGGCAACAAAGATCAGTGTTCTGCTAATAGTTTGTCTCTTGATTGCTCTACTTGTAAACTATGAAAGAGTAAAGTGTTACCTTTTCCTACTTAGGGTGGTCGTGCTAATATAAGTTTTGAGATTATACATAGTGATGTTTGGGGCATTACTCCTATCATTTCACATGCGCAGTATAAATATTTTGTGACATTCATTGATGATTATAGTCCTTTCACATGGATATATTTTCTGCGTACCAAAGCTGAGGTGTTCATTGTTTTCAGAAATTTTGTGGCTTATATTGAGACTCAATTTTCCACATACATTAAGGTTTTACGGTCTGATAATGGCAGCGAGTATATGTCACATGATTTCCAAGCCTTTTTGCAACAGAAATGTATTGTATCTCAACGATCATGTCCTTATACCCCTCAATAGAATGGGGTGGCTGAACGGAAAAACCGTCACTGGTTGGACATCGTTCGCACTTTACTCTTAGAGGCTTCAGTTCCGCCTAGATTTTGGGTGGAAGCCCTGTCCACTGCAATCTATCTGATTAATCGTCTACCTTTTCAACAATTGAATTTTGATTCTCCTTACTTTCGTTTTTTTGGTATGCAGCCTGATTATCATATGCTATACACATTTGGATGTGTTTGCTTTATTCACTTGCCTTCTCATGAGCCCCATAAGCTTACAGCTCAATCAGTAAGGTGTGCTTTTATGGGATATAGCACTACTCACAAAGGGTTTCTGTGTTATGATGCTACCTCTAATCGACTGCGCATTTCTAGAAATGTGGTTTTCTTTGAACATGAATACTATTTTCAGCAGCATGTTTTCCCGTCAAACGGTGTTCTTCTTCCTAGCTTTGATGATATCTCTCCATCTATTGAGCGTTTTAAACCCGGTTTTGTCTATCAGGGACGACAAACCCCATCATCGCAATTACTTCCCGACCCTGATCTAGTACCTGCTACAGTGGCTCTTCGAAGATCTAATCGTATCAGTCATCCTCCTGATAAGTATGGTTTTTCTGCTATTTTAGCTGATAATACAGTTCCTACCTCTTATTCTCAGGCAACTAAATATGTATGTTGGGAGAAAGTTATGCAAGAAGAACTTCAAGCTCTTCAAGAGAACTATACTTGGGATATTGTTCCCTGTCCTAATGGTGTTAAACCCATCGGTTGTAAATGGGTATATTCCATTAAGCTACGGTCTGATGGCTCACTTGACCGATATAAAGCAAGGCTGGTGGCACTCGGTAATCGACAAGAGTATGGAGTTGATTATGAGGAGACATTTGCACCCATGGCAAAAATGACAATGGTACGACTTGTCCTAGCTATTGCTGTTTCCAGAGGTTGGCCATTACGACAGATGGACGTTAAAAATGCCTTTTTACATAGGGATCTTAAGGAAGAGATTTATATGACTCCACCACCAGGGTTGTTTTCTATACCCTCTTCTGATGTTTGTAAGCAAAAACGATCACTCTATGGTTTGAAACAGGTTCCGCGTGCTTGGTTCGATAAGTTTCGATCCACACTTATTGGCTTCTCTTTTGTCCAGAGTCAGTATGATACCTCTTTGTTTCTTTGCAAGATTGCTAAAGGAATCGTTTTGCTCCTAGTATATGTTGATGATGTCATTATTACAGGGACTGATCCAGAATTGATTTCTCAGCTTCAGCAGAGCCTTCAAAGTTCTTTTCATATGAAAGACCTAGGTCCTTTGAGCTATTTTTTAGGCCTTGAAGGAACTCTACCTCGGCTGGTATTTTCTTACGTCAACATAAATACATTCAGGAGATAATTACTTTGGCTGGTCTTCAAGATGGTCGATCTGTTGATACTTCCTTAGAAGTGAATGTTAAATATCGTCGTGATGAGGGTGATTTCTTACCTGATCCCTCCTTATATAGACGATTAGTAGGGAGCTTGAATTATCTAACTATCACTCGGCCTGATATTTCCTTTGCTGTCCAACAAGTTAGTCAATTTATGCAGGCACCTCGGCACCTCCACTTGGCTGCTGCTCGTCGCATTGTTCGCTATTTGCAAGGCACTTCTACCCGAGGTCTTTTCTTTACTGTGGATTCTCCTATTCAGTTGGTTGCATATAGTGATGCTGACTGGGCTGGTTGTTCTGATACTCGCCGTTCAATTCCTGGATGGTGCATGTTCATTGGCAAATCGCTTATCTCTTGGAAAAGCAAGAAGCAAGATCGGGTGTCTAAATCCTCTACTGAATCTGAGTATCGCGCCATGTCTTTTGCATGTTCTGAGATTGTTTGGCTTCGGGGACTGTTGGGTGAGCTTGGGTTTCCTCCAATGGAACCTACTCCACTTTATGCGGATAACACTAGTGCTATCCAAATTGCCGCTAACCCAGTGTTTCATGAGCGCACCAAGCATATAGAAGTGGATTGTCATTCTATTCGTGAAGCATATGATGCCCATGTCATATCTCTTCCTCACATCACCACTGATCTCCAGACTGCTGATGTATTTACCAAGGCTCTCTCACGGCAACGACACCATTTTCTTGTTACCAAATTGATGCTTTCTGATCATCCAGCATCAATTTGTGGGGGGATGTCAGTGGCAAAAATTATGGTTGAGATTACAAGATCTGATTTACCATAATTTGTGTATTAGCTGTATATATATACTCTTACCTAAAGTAGATTAGCAGTAATTAGTGTAATAGCTGTAGATTTATTCTTACCTAAAATAGGTTGTACAACAACTTCTATTTAAAGGAAAGATCTCCAAGGAGAGGGGCATTCAGCCATTTTCTCAAATATTGTTACAAGATATATCAAAACAGATAACACAAGTGAAAGTCAGTTATTTATGCTCAGCATGTTATAAGGAATCTGGATATGCCATCATTTACCTGTACTATTGCAAATCCAACAGAAGCATAGCGAGTGTACTGAAGAATTTTCTTTCTTCCAGCCTCACCTTCTCTTTTCTGGAGTTCTTGCAACTTGGGGTATATTTGAGTAAGAAGCTGAAAAACAATTTGAGCATTGATGAAGGGCACAATACCAAGGGAGCAAATTCCAAGCCGACCAATGCCTCCTCCAGAAAATGAATCTAAAGTGCTCAATAGACTATTTTGATCTAGATTACCAACAAAAGCTTCTCGATTTACACCACCAAGAGGTATATATATACCAAGCCGTGACAGAGCAAGATAGCCCAAGAGCTTAAGAAACTTTCCCGGCAGTGGGCCTTTGAAGAAGTCACCAAAATCAATGCTCGTGTCTTCAATTGCAGCTGGAGAATTTCAAAGAGACCTAATCAATGGTTAAGAAATAAAAGCGTGATGTTCCATAAGAGTACAACCTGACAAATAAACATGTTGATAAACACACCTGCCACTCCCCTAGCTGATGAAGCTTTTTCCTTTTTGGTACCCGAGGTGCTCTCAAATGCATGAGAAATCAAGGACCAGGCATCTTTGCAAGCAGTTTTTATATCTAACAATCCATTTGAGTTAACGCCCAATGGATCAAATTCAGAACTCTCACAGCTGAGGAAATTTAGAAGTAGTGAAGGGAAGAATATCGACACATTCAAAATAAACAAAATTCTAGAACATGCAAATACTGAGAGGAAATTTCCTCCTGAATCAGAAGCAGAAGCAAACATAATTTTTGAAAAGGAAAGCAAAACAACTAAAACTGAAGAGATAGAATATATCGATAGATAAAATCAAGAATAAATGCAAAAATAGTAAGATAAAGATGTTCATATTAAAAAATAGCAATGCTCTTTACACATTAAAAAAATAGCAACAATCACGGCGCCACACCATACCCCTCACCCTCCCAAGTTTCATCTTCTTTTATGGTAATGGTAGCATGATAGTGATGGTGGTGGAGTAATAGCAGCTGGTTGTGGGGCTATGGTTACGCGTTGGAGATGGAAATTTTTCTAAAACAAAAGTAAAATTGACTTTGATTTTAACAGTTGCTATTTTTTCAATTTATGAAATTAAATGCTAATCCCCTGTCTGCTTTTTGCAATTCTTCCTTAGATCAACTGTACCTTGTGGCATCACATAGTCTACAAGCACTAGCGTTTCTAAAAGAAGAGTGATTTTGACTCAATTTAGTTAATGAAACAAATGAAAGTGCTACTAGTCAAGTGGAGAGCACTAACAAATAGGTATCAAGCTATAAAACTAAGAGATTGTTCTACGGAGCTTTTTCTACATCTGATTTGTTGAAAGTTGAATCTTTGGGATGTGTGGCATGGACGTAAAGAAAGATTATTGAGAAGTGTAAAAATTTGTTTTTTTATGGAGAATATATGGTTGGCATTAAATATAGACTTGTTGACCAACTTTTCATTTACGTAAAGCACCCTAGAACAAGATCTAAGTAAAATATCCAAAAATATCTGCAAATCTAACTTAGTAGATCAAATGCAACCCAATAATACATTAGACAGAGAGAGGAGAAGATACAAAGAAGAAATAAAGATTTGAGAGAGGGATTTTCGGAGAATCAATTTATATCATCAATCATATTAAATTAATTGTCTATATTATTCCATAATCCTATTCTTGTTTACTTAAAATTCCTAACAAAAGAAAAAGTTTCCAAAAGAAATTAAAATGGAAAAACTAATAACTTAAGACTAAGCCCCTGCTAGCATTTTATTTATGTTTCAAAATAAAAATTAGTCAAACCAATCACATATAAATATTTCATAGAACTACATATTCTGCAAAGATCTACATCAAAGAGGAAATAGAATGCTAACAAAGGACAACAATTATATAAAGGTAGTAAGTAAACAAGAAACGAAATCAAAATCTTGATTTATTTGTATACATAAAATAGGTGTAGATTAGCATTCCCTTTGATTTCTAAATAAGGGTTAAATGTGGATCAACGTGCCAAAAATGTTATTTCTTTAACCAAGTACTTATGACTAAATAGACGAACTTTTAGTCAAATAAGTAACACACAATCACCTTGATTTTAAGCAAGAAGGTATAATAGAGGAATGTCCTAGATAAATGACCAAGCGCAATACCTAGCGCTAAAATGATTGGAGTGACTGTACTGAAATGAACAAGCACGTCTTATATTTAAGATCATGACAAGTCAAGTGATGAAGTAGTCTTTCCAAGCTTCAGAAGATCATAGAAACCAGTAAATGATCACACATAAAGTGTTTCTCAACACAATTCACGAGAAATAAGCACCATTTTATAATCAGAATTTCCATATCCTCTATAAATATGGCATACATCAATTTCATTGTTTCTCATCATGCAATACACAGAGATATACAGCAAAAGTTCAGGGTGTAGAAGTAAACATAACATTGGAGAGATCACTACAGAAACATTTTTAGTTATTTTATAATTTGTTAACTTTTGATATAAGCATTCATTTCTCTCATTGAGGTTACTGTCCATACTGGTTGGATTCCATGTATGGATTGGGGTTTATGTCCATGGTTGCATACCAAATGTAAATGAAAACTAACCATGAATGCCGAAACACTCACTGGGTTGATTATATGACATTCTCTACTAGAATGCAACATATATTCTTGTTTATGTGATTGATAATTACCTAAGGTTGAGATTATAACTCAATGTGTTTTACCGTGGACTCTAATTTTTTGATATGGTGCTACAATGAGTTTGAGTAAGATCACTTGTATCAGATGCTCAACCTAACAGTTGGGACAATTATTATAGTTGTGGTCGGCAAATCTATATCCTCGTTATTGGACTAGTTGATTCACTATATAAAGCATAATCAAGCATGCAAAAAGTTTCATATAAGTCCTCCAAGCTCCAAACGGACTTCAGATGCTTACGAAGAAGCATCCTAAATGGCAATGCAATTCTAAACTGATGACTTTATAGACATCATACCCTGCTCACGCAAAGCAGCTGCAAGTGATTAAAGCCTATCTTGAGCAACTTACTACCTAGTATGACAAAATTTTTGCCCAAAACAGGGGATTCAATATAGCAACACAATCCCCTAACATTCTTTTCTTTTTGTAAAATTACGGATGTATTGATTAGAAGGAAATTATTAATATGTTATTACAGCATCTTTAATTCCACAAACTAACACCATCTATTCTAACAGCCAAAACGGCAGTTGTAAATCAGTCAAAAATTGATCTTCACCGGAGCAAAGAGAAATGGATGTTGGGAAATAATTACTCAACAATGGAAAGAAGCAACCAACAAGAAAAACTAGATAATAAAGTACAGAAACCAAGATAATTAACATTAAGTACCTCACATAAAACGTTTTTAGCTTTAAAATAATCCATAAAAGTAGAAAAATGATGACTGGGAAATTTCAAAAATTTATAAACAGGCCAAAACAAAACTTTCGAAGTCCAAGAACAACAAATAAAAAAATATAGAAAATTAAGAAAATTCCATAAACATACCTTTGCTTAAGATTCCATGAAGGTTCAGGCTTTCTGTGGACTGTAAGAGTGGCTCTGCAAATAGAGTTTTTGTTGCTTTTCTGAGAGTAATTTGTGGGCTTATAATTGAAACAGTGTTGTTTTGAATTGGAACGGGGAGAAAGAAAACTGATGGAACAGAAAGAAGAAGAAACTTCTCTTACCGTTGCCCACATTATCTTCTCCAAGAAAACACGCACCCACACTTGCCTGAGAATTTGGAACCTTGTTAAGATAGGAAACTTTTCTTGGGGTTTTTTTTTTTTTTATTATTATTTTTTATTTTTATTTTTTTTTTCTTTTTGGTGGGAGATTTTACTTTTCCTTTTTTACCCTAGATTTTTTATTTTGATCTCACCATATTCTTGTGCCGCCAGACTCACACGTGTCATGTAGCGGCATGCGCTGCGTGTAAGAAACTAAATTTAACCATGTAAGAGCATGCACATTTGTGTTGTTAGATTTAACTATCCACATAAGTAGAAAGTAGAGTTTTTAGTGATTGTTAAATGACAACTAGGCAAGTTAAATTTAACTATTAATTTATGCCACATTAATGATTATAAATAAGAGTGTTAAATTTAATTATCAATTCAATAGTTAAATGGTGGGCCAATCCTAATTTAATTAAAATAAAAAAGAAGAAATAATACCATAAAGTTATTATGATTGTTGTTAACTTTAACAATAAAACTAACAACCTGTTAAATTAAATGTCTTTACCAACTACTTTAACACCACCAATGTAGGTTATTTTTGAGTTGTTAAACTAATAACTCTATTAACAACCTACTTTAATACTACCAATGTGAATGCTCTAAGTTATCCATCACCACTTTCATGTCTTGTCATGCTTAGAACAAGATCAATGTTAGGGTAAAAAATCCAAATTCCCAAAGTGTATGGGAAAATGGGGAAAAACGTTTTTTGGAGGGGGAATTGGGTAAAAGAAGGGCTAACCTTTTTTCCCTTCACACCTCCTTCAAAAATATATGTAATAAATTAAAGAAAATAATATTTTGTACATAATTGAACATCAATTGTATGATAAAAATGCAATAGCAAAACAATTTATAAAAAAATTTTGAAAAATAAATAAAAATCCTCAAACACTATAATTACTATATTTCCCCTGTACATTAATTGAGAATAGCTTTTTCCCTCTTAATTTTTTCCCTTTAGTTTTTTCCCCCAATATTAATCTTGCTCTCATGAGAGATTAATGGGAAGCATTAGAAATCGGGCTAAATAATTTTATGATCACTTAACTTATAGTGAAGTTATTAAAGTCATCACTGAACTATAAAAAGGGTCAACCGTCTATCACCCAATAGTGGAGACAGAGAGGGCTATACTGGGCCGCCGCCCACCCCTCTCTCGGACCAAGCCCAAATAAAAGTAAGGGAATTTTTTTTTTAAGCTTCATTCACAGATTTTTTGTGTTTGGGCTCGGGGGAATTGGGCTCAGGGGAAGGAAAACCCAAAGGCCAAATCTAATAATAATATCCCACGTATTATTATGACCGATTCCACAAACCCATTAATTATTCATTCTGATTGTCCAGTTTGAGTCGTCTCGTTCGGTCGCTCCCCCGCAAATTGCAAACCTCCATTGAATTTCATAATTAGGGTAAAAATCCCCAAATCCAATTAGAACCACAGGCAAGATTATGAATAATCAAAGATTCAAAGTAAAGTTTTCACTCCCGTCTCTTCCTTGTGGCGGTCGGACTCTGGATTTCGTTTACTGGCAGGCGGCGCCACAGCGGCAGTCGAGTCTCAACGGTCTTCCACTCTTCCTCGTAACACCCGTGAGGCCATGAACAGCTAAGAATTCTTGATTCTTCCTTTTTTTAACAACTTTTCTTTCAATTTTTGGGGATTAGTTTTAGTTTTTCTCTCTTTTAGACTTGTGCAATTGAACTTTTTGTTGAGAAGAAACTGAAATTCGACGCTCTTCCGATCTAGAAACTAATTTGCAATTAGTTCTAGTCTTTTAGTTTTAAGACTTTGCAAGTGAAATTTTTACGTAAATGAAAGGCAGAAACTGAAAATTTGTATTACTAATCAATATGAAACAAAAAAAGGGAGTTAAAAACTTAAGCTGCTGAGATCGGAAGAGCACAC
>CAVNYN010276711.1:0-10665 GCA_963692815.1 Nyctanthes arbor-tristis
AGTTGGGTGTGTGTGAGTTGAGTTGACAAAAAAAAAAAAAAAAAACCGAATTCGGTGAGACTGGGTGCGTTAGGGGTGTGGTGCTGCAGGGTCGTGGGTCATGGTGCTACGGGTTCGTGGTGGTCCGGACTGGATCTTCGGATCTTACATCACCGCTTGATGTGTATATGCTCCAGCTAATATGCCGATTCCACATATCATAAAATTGCCATGATTTTGTGATATTGTGTATTAGTTGCGGTTGGGGTGTGTGTGTTGAGTTGTCAAAAAAAATTATTAATTTTCTTTTATATATACTCATATTTAATGTACATTGTAATCAACAAATTAGTATTATTTAAAGAGTGTAATATATATATATCCTTAAAAGAAAGATAGCTGTGCCTATAGGCACTGCTATTTTTCCGTCTTTTTTATGCAGTGCCTATAGCTACTTTAAATTATGCGGTATATTATCTTATGAACTATTTATGGTAATTATGTTTTTTTTAGCTTTTTTAAATGTATTACCTTTCGCAACTGAATTTCCTTAATTTATTCACAATATTTTCTATAGTTTTTTCCCTAATTGGGAAGATTTTGATAAAATACCCCAAATTCATGCAAATCAGAGCATATTCTTATTTATCGGAGATATTTTAGAATTCGATGTAATTTTTCAAGTTAATTTCCCAAACACATCATAAATTAGGTAGCTTTTTTGAATGTATAATAAACTGGATGAGTGATATGTATTAACAATTTGTCCAAATAAATAAATTAAGAAAAAATAGAGTAGTTAATATTTAGTTTGTTCAACTGGGTGTCATTATGATATTATTTCTGCATCAATTAATTCCATATTAATCGCTTCACAACCAAATAAATAAATTAAGAAAAAATAGAGTAGTTAATATTTAGTTTGTTCAACTGGGTGTCATTATGATATTATTTCTGCATCAATTAATTCCATATTAATCGCTTCACAACCAAATAAATAAATTAAGAAAAAATAGAGTAGTTAATATTTAGTTTGTTCAACTGGGTGTCATTATGATATTATTTCTGCATCAATTAATTCCATATTAATCGCTTCACAACCAAATAAATAAATTAAGAAAAAATAGAGTAGTTAATATTTAGTTTGTTCAACTGGGTGTCATTATGATATTATTTCTGCATCAATTAATTCCATATTAATCGCTTCACAACCAAATAAATAAATTAAGAAAAAATAGAGTAGTTAATATTTAGTTTGTTCAACTGGGTGTCATTATGATATTATTTCTGCATCAATTAATTCCATATTAATCGCTTCACAACCAAATAAATAAATTAAGAAAAAATAGAGTAGTTAATATTTAGTTTGTTCAACTGGGTGTCATTATGATATTATTTCTGCATCAATTAATTCCATATTAATCGCTTCACAACCAAATAAATAAATTAAGAAAAAATAGAGTAGTTAATATTTAGTTTGTTCAACTGGGTGTCATTATGATATTATTTCTGCATCAATTAATTCCATATTAATCGCTTCACAACTTGCAGGGGAAGAGTTAAGCTGCTAATTATTTTATAGTTATTATTAATTAATTAATTAATTTTTTATAGAAGAGGAAATAAGGGGAGAGAGGACGATAGGATCAATTCGAACTTGGAATCTCTTATTCCAAGCTTGAGCTTCCAACCATAAGCCATAAATTGACCCCACAAGCTACTAATTAATTATTTTAAGAAATAATGTAATTTTTTTAAATAACAAAATTATTTTTTAGTAATTTTTATCTTTATAAATTTATGAATACCGATAATATTGTATCATCTTAGGCATATTGAAATTGTAGTTTTTTGTTATTTTAAAAAAATTCAGGAAACAATTAATAATCGATAAACATTGATATCCACAAATTACTTGGTCTTAATTTGTTTTATTACTCTATATATATATATATATACACACACACTAGCAAGAGGAATTGTAGTTTCAATGAAATCTTCTAATATATATTTTTCATTATTATTATCTGTAGTTTTTTTTGAAAAAATTATTGGCGAGAAAATTAGGGAAAAGCCATAAGCCAACAGGGGATGATATCTACTACTACAGTAATGTCTACAATTTGTGTTTATTGTAATTCGCAATTTTTTAGACAACAGAGGGAAATAATTTGTGATTGATAATTTAATACTTAATGCACCATCACTACCTTTTCATTAAATTTTACAATTTTATCTTATTTTAAAAATTCTATTGTTTGTATTGTTATATCGTTTATTTGTAGCTTTTCCGTGCATTGCTTGAGTACTATACTAGTCTAACATAAAAGAAGAAATTGTCCATATTTAACATATTATTATACAGAAAAATTTTTGTAGGATTCTTGAATTTCTATAATTTAAAGTACAATTGAGATTCATATCAATATCTTAATTGATATTGAAAGTGGAAGAAAAAATCTTTCTTTAATAATAAATAAAAATTAATTTAGTTATGTAAATAAATTAACTAATATATAAGATATGTTCATATTTAAAGCCATGTTATTTAATGTGAAGGTAATATTTAGGTCGGGGTTAGCATTATTTGATATGTGTAAAAGTTTGTCTTATTTAAAATAAAAATCATTTTTTTTGTTTAAATTTTTAACCCCTAAATCAAAATTTCTGACTCCACCGCTGAATATTTATAGAAAACGTAGACAATGTTTAGGAAGCTTTTTGTCTCGTGGTAATGACAATGAACTTGATGGTAGCATATATTAATTAATATATAAAGGCACTTAAGTGTCTTTATTTTTTTCCCGCCCATTTCTTTTGTGGTCACTCTCGTAGTGAGTCTTTTCTGCAGTAAAGGTTTTAATTTATAACAAGCTTTTTTATTAAAATTTTTTATTCCATATTCGTATGTAATTTTCCTTTCTCAGTCTCTTTTGCTATGATATGTCTTTGATTATAATAAATTATGTTCTAATTTTCTTCTCCTTCAGTGTTCGGCCATACTTCGTTTCAACCACAACTTTCCCTTTTTCGCAGGCATCTAATAGAAAGCTAATACCGCATCTTCTTTCACTTCCCCTCTAATCGCCTAAACAGACTCTTTTAATTTTTAAATTAGGGTTTGATATAGATGGTGCTCATATACTTATATAATTTATATATTAATTAATGGGTGCTCATAGTTTCTCTATACAGTCGATGAACTTTGATACAAATTTTTTTGTTTGTAAATTATAATATTTAGATATTTATATTTTTTATTGATAAATTTGATTCAGGTAGAGAGATGATATTTAATTGACTCTTGATGAATGATTGTTGGCTCTTGATATGGAAGATGACGGTTGTATTTTAATGCTTATTAATTAATAGTGATTGTAAAGTACTAGAAGAGCTGTAAAGCCTTGAACGTTTGTGGTAGTATGCGTATCTTTGATCGTAGAAAGTCAAATGCGTAACCTATATATATTTAACTATGGGTTGATTTGATTAAATTTTCTCCTTTAAATATTTGATCATTGGTCATATTATTCAATTACTATATACTTTCAAATTTTTTTACAAAAGTACAAATATTTATTTATTATGTAACTGTCAAATAGATATATTTTTACCATTTTTTTTGCCTATGCAACGCACGGGTGGATTAACTAGTATTTAATAAATGAAGGAGTACAAGAGAAACGTTCCGGCTATGGAAACAAGGACGGGTTTTTTACGAAGCCTGGTTTCTAATTACAGACTGACACTTCACCTGACACACATTATATGACAGCATCTCATTGGAAATCGACCTCTGCAAGGAATCCAACTCTAGTTCCTTAAAAATTTCCATAAGGGAAATAATATTAATTTTGACCATTTTAACACTATTAATTATATTTTTCTTAACATTTATAAAAATTAAAATTAAACTAACTTTTTAAAAATTTGACACAATATATTATAATAGACGATTATTTTCCTACAAGTCACATCACATTACTTCTAACCTGGCATGGCAACATTGCTTTTGTCAAACTTTATGTAATTTACTAGTATTGTAATATATATTTTTTGTTTTTTTATGTACAGCTAGAGCGGTACTGCAATACTAGCGGAGGGATGCGAAAGAATAAAAAAGTATGTCTGTTCCTCTTTCTTTTCTTTTTTTTTTTTTTTTTTTTTTGGTTGTATTGGCTAACTAATATAATAACGTTAGTCGATTAGCATAATATCCTTTTCAGTGTGATGAAAAGAGATTTGAAAGACGATGCCTACCAAGAGAAAAAAAAAGTCTGATGACGCTAAATACTTTTTTTTTCATTTTTTTTTGGGTTGCCTGGTGGTTTATTCTTATCTTATCACACACGAATTTATATATTAAAATTTAAATCCATAACTTTAAAAAGTAGATTCTTACTTTTTTTTTAAGGACAAAAAATTTAAAATTGATAGTCAATGTGTGGGTGCTCAATTCATATGGCGTGTTAGAGCCCCTATGTAATTAGAACCATTCGCTAATAGTGGTTCAACGATACCTTAGTGACATATTTAGACAAATAAACAAGACGAGTTTAGCATATTCGAATAAAAATGATTTTCTTATATTCATCAATTTTTTTCACGTTTCTATAAATAAAGATATACTAAATTATCAAAACGTCGATTGGGAAAAAAAAAAAAAACTAATACTATCACATATTAGTATGAATAAGAGCTTATATTTATATGTCGGGAAACATGATTGTACTTCTTTATTGTCCTTCAATTCGTGATGTACCCCACCAGATTGCCCTTTAAAGCAATGGGTGGTAGATATGCTCATCAATTAGACATATAGGGATACCTCAAAAATGCATATCTTGCCCTTGTTATGAATTGCAATTTAGGGTTTTAGACATGAGTTGAAACACTATCAAATCCATTACAAAATACATATCTCACTAATCTAGACGTGTCCCTTGACCAAAAAAAGAACTGTTTCACTGAGAGAGAATTATATATATACAGATGAAGATATTTCTTCAGCCTTTGACATATTGAGCTTTTAAAATGAGATGATTCAACGTGATATACATATACAGAAAACACAGGAAGGAAGCTATCGAGGCTGCTTGTGAATAGTACAAAATCACTCTTTCCAATGCATTTTCCTTCTTTTGTGAAGGAGGGTTTTGTGTTAAAAAAGATAGGGTCTTCAAACTATTAACAAGAGCACTCTTTTTCATGGGGGTCATGCATTTCATTTATCTTTTGCCTTCTTTTGAAGTGGAAAAACAAAAGCAGAGATCTCTTATCTCTGCTTTTACTTTATCAGCACTCTCTTTAGGACTATTCTATCTTCTAAATAAAGCTCAAAGAATGCACATTACAATCAGAGTTGGTCCCATTCCAGTGCAGAATAAAGCAGAAAGCAAAAGAGAAAGCTTCACAGGTTTGTTTCTTCCATGCAACCTATGCACACAACATAATTATATATTCATCATTCCTCAAAAACACTGTAATCATATACTAATAATCATCATCTTTTACTTGTTCATTCACTGTTACTGCAGCCACGTCTCCCAACTCTTTACACTGGGAATTGCAATAGAAAATTTACTGTCTTTTGTGTTTTACACATCAGAGTATCCATCAAAGTACACAATTTTTGTGTCTTCAAATTACATGTGCCATGCAAATAAGTGCACCAAGATTGAGGGATCATAATCCCAACGCAACATGTTTAAAGCATGTCGTACTCGACTTCAACTAGGCTACAACTAACCTCCTCCTTTCTTCTTTAAACATTTATTGTCAAGCCATGCATAACAAATGTCATAGGAATTGTGAGATTTCTGTAAAATAAATGCAGGAAAATACATGCCCCGCATGACAAATATGTTTGAATTAAATGAATGCTTGCACAAAGTCTTGTGCATGTCACAGTTAGATGTGCAAGGAACTTTTGAAACTCTAAGCCAAGAAACTAATCCTTGTTCCAATAAACGTAGGGTCGCTATGTATCTCATTTCATCAGTCTGTCAATTCATTGCTAGATATGCCAAAATATTCAAGATAACTAGAAATTTAATGAAAACAACATGGTACAACTCCGCCAACATTTCTTCTCGAGTAAAGGATACAGGTCTCAATGAGTTGATAACAGACCTAACAAAAACTAAGTCATATTTTATGACATGAACCACGCATTTCTTTGAAATGGTATAAGAAAGAAAATTTCTAACATGCCAGCAATTGAAATGCTTAATTGAACAGGAGGATGTTTCATCTTACCTTGCAAAAGATAAATCACAAATTTGGAAGGACTATATTTTCTACCATAAGACAAGACTATTGTAAAGTTAACTTGAAAAAGTAGTGCTCCCGCTGGGGGAAAAGCTTTGGTACACGACGCTCTTCCGATCTTGGTCCCAATTCACATATGGCTTTACGTTGGTTTTGATTCATTGCAGAGCAAAGTAAAGAATTATACTGAATCCTGCAGGATAACACCCCACAATTCTACTGTCATTATTATTCTTTTGCCCAGTGGTACAAGAATCTCAGAGATAGTGGCATCATGGCATGCATTGATTTCCGTAACCAAGTTTTTCCTTAAGTTTTGTTACATAAGCTAAGCTTTGTTCTTGATAACCATATCATCTAAAATCATAATAAGCTCAGATGAAGAGGCGATAAAATATCTCAATGCTTTAAGGAAGACCACATAAATCATTCATTGTATATTCACTAGGGTCAGCACGACAAATACAGGAAGATCTAGAGAACATATCAAGTAATCATATTTTATTAATTATCTGATAAGAAAAGGTTAAAATCCATGGTCATCATCTATGAGAAATATGAAACCAATTCAACCATTGTTCATTGCTGAAAGTGCAATTTCATCATCCCTCACTCAAATTAAAGGTTATCTTTTGATTAAAGGTAAAGGGTATTTTTGCCATATGAATAAAGGGGAGAAATAAAGGAAAAGAGAACCAACCTTTCTTTTTCCCCTGACTGATACTTTAGATTAAGCTATCGAACGGTTGATTTTAAATTCACCAGAAGCCTTCTTTATTTCTCTTCTACTGTCTTGCTTTTCATCATAGACACACTCATAATCCTTCTAGCCCAATGTAAAACCAGTTTTACCTGAAACTTCATCTACTTTAAGCTCTCCTGCCATGAAAGCAAAAGGCAAAGCAAAGGGAAGAAAAGGGGACACCTAGCGTCTTCCTTGAACCTGAGGACTCCTTTTCTTCAAAAATTTTAGACCAACACAAGCTTAAAATTTCTTGGATTCTCTCAATCTTTTTTTTCCTTTTAACAGAAAATCTGTTACTGGCCAGCCTCCAAAAACCCATTGCTTCTCCTCTGAGTCCTTCCAAAAGTAGCATTCCATGAAATATTACAAAGAAAATATGGTTTCCTTCGTTAGTGTAGCTGTAACACTCTTCTCAGTTGTCGGCACTTTTGTTTCTTCCTCTATCATTACCGACTTTCATGCATTAATTGCACTCAGGCAAGGCTTCCAGATTTCTAATTTGGAAATAAGCACTTGGAGTTCTTCTGATCCAACCTCGGTTTGCTCATGGAGTGGAATCAGATGCTCCAGCGGACGGGTAGTCTCACTTAATATATCAAACATGAATCTCTATGGCTCTGTTTCACCAGCAATTTCAAGACTTGATAAGCTGAGGGCGCTCTCTATAGATGGAAACAACTTCACCGGTGAAATCAAAATCGAAAATATGAGCAGTCTTCAGTTTCTTAACATTTCAAACAATTTTTTTATAGGGAGCTTGGATTGGAATTACTCGAGCCTTGCCAGTCTGGAAGTGCTTGATGCATATAACAACAACTTCTCTGCTTTCCTTCCCCTGGGGATACTAGGTCTGAAGAGTCTCAGGCACTTGGATTTGGGAGGAAATTATTTCTATGGGAAAATCCCAGAAAGATATGGAACTTTGACTGGATTGGAGTACCTGTCTCTTGAGGGAAATGATCTTCGAGGAAAGATTCCTCGGGAATTGGGAAATCTCACTAACTTGAGACATATGTATTTGGGCCATTACAATGTCTTTGAGGGTGGTATCCCAAGGGAATTTGGCAAGTTGGTAAATCTAGTGGTCATGGATCTTTCAAGCTGTGACTTGGGTGGCTCAATCCCCACAGACTTGGGGAGTTTGAAGTCACTTGATACATTGTTTCTGTACATTAATCGCCTCTCCGGGCCAATACCAAAGCAATTAGGCAACTTGACAAGCCTAAAAACTCTTGATCTTTCATTCAATGCACTCACTGGGGAAGTCCCATATGAGCTTATCAATCTCAGACAGATCAAGCTTCTGAAAGTGTACGTGAACAGACTGCACGGATCAATACCGGATTACATAGCTGATTATCCAGATCTTGAAGTTCTTGAGCTCTGGAGAAACAATTTTACAGGCACTATCCCAAAGGATCTTGGTAAAAACCAGAAGCTTAGGGACCTCGACTTGTCTACAAACAAGCTGACTGGTACAATCCCTGAAGACTTGTGTGCATCAAAACAGCTTAGAATACTGATTCTCAATAAAAACTTCCTCTTTGGCTCACTGCCACAGAATTTGGGCACATGTTTTAGTCTTTTTAGGGTGAGGTTGGGGCAGAATTACTTGAATGGAAGCATCCCGACAAGCTTCATTTACTTGCCCAAGCTGAATTTTCTGGAACTGCATGACAATATGCTGTCTGGATCCTTGTCTGAAAATGGTAACATATCTTCAAGGCCATCTAAGTTAAGCCAAATGAATCTATCAAACAATCGACTTTCTGGATCCTTGCCGTCTTCTCTTTCCAATTTATCTTCCCTTCAAATCCTTCTGCTTAGTGGAAACAAATTTTCGGGCCCAATCCCTCCTTCCATAGGGGAACTTCACCAAGCTGTGCAGCTTTCTCTAAGTGGGAATTCTCTCGTCGGAGAAATTCCACCTGAAATCGGTAACTGCGTCCATCTCACTTATTTGGACCTGAGCAGCAACAACCTGACTGACTCTATTCCACCAGAAATTTCAAATATTCGAAACTTGAATTACCTAAACTTATCAAGAAACCACTTAAATGGAGCCATACCAGAATCGATTAGTGCAATGAGAAGTCTCACATCAGCTGATTTTTCTTTCAATAACCTCTCTGGCAAGCTACCCGAATCAGGGCAGTTCGCATTCTTCAATGCTTCCTCATTTGCTGGAAATCCCCAGCTCTGTGGATCCTCATTCAACAACCCCTGCAGTGCTACTCCAATCACTAGCCATCCAAGAAAATCTCACAGTGCGTTCAAGCTGATCTTTGCCCTTGGCCTTCTATTTTGTTCTCTAGTTTTTGTCGCTGCAGCTATAACCAAGGCCAAATCTTTCAAGAAAAACACCTCAAGTTCTTGGAAACTCACAGCCTTCCAACAAAAGCTAGATTTCACGGCTTCCAACGTCTCTGGAATGCATAAAGGATGGCAACGTAATCGGAAGAGGAGGAGCTGGAATTGTCTATCACGGGAAAACACCAAATGGTACCGAAATTGCAGTAAAAAAACTTCTGGGATTCGGCACCAACAGCCATGATCACGGGTTCAGGGCCGAAATTCGAACATTAGGCAACATTCGACACAGAAACATCGTAAAATTACTAGCATTTTGCACAAACAAGGAGACAAACCTTCTCGTCTACGAATACATGAGAAATGGTAGTTTAGGGGAGGCGTTGCACGGAAAGAAAGGTGAATTCCTCAGCTGGAACTTGAGGTACAAAATCGCCATGGATGCCGCTAAAGGATTGTGCTATCTGCACCACGATTGCTCACCATTGATCGTGCATCGAGATGTGAAATCAAACAATATTTTGCTGGATTCCAGTTTCGAAGCTCACGTCGCCGATTTTGGGCTCGCCAAATTCTTGGCAGATGGTGGCGCCTCCGAATGCATGTCGGCCGTTGCAGGGTCCTATGGCTACATTGCGCCAGGTAACATTTTACAACAACACGAATTCAATCAAATAAAAGAAGAGATTTCTATTGCAACAAATTACTTGAATCCTACCTTTTTTTTTTTTGGAAAGGGCTTGAATCCTACTTAGATTGCAAATAACTTCTCCTTTTTCAATCTTTACAAATTCTCTTCTTTTCTTCTTGCAGTGATCAACAATTATTCATTTTTTTTTTGTGCAGAATATGCATACACACTAAAAGTGGACGAAAAGAGCGATGTCTATAGTTTCGGAGTGGTTCTTTTGGAGCTCATAACGGGCCGTCGGCCGGTGGGCAATTTTGGGGAAGGAGTGGACATTGTGCAATGGATCAAGCTAACAACAAACTGTCAAAGACAGCAAGTTGTAAACATAATTGATCAAAGGCTAAAAATGGTGCCGCAAAATGAAGCCATGCA
Organism: Nyctanthes arbor-tristis; assembly: GCA_963692815.1. Classification (NCBI taxonomy): domain Eukaryota; kingdom Viridiplantae; phylum Streptophyta; class Magnoliopsida; order Lamiales; family Oleaceae; genus Nyctanthes; species Nyctanthes arbor-tristis. The sequence goes on from CAVNYN010276711.1 coordinate 10,368, forward strand.
CTTGTTTTTTGTTGCCATGCTATGTGTTCAGGATAACAGCATCGAGAGGCCAACCATGAGAGAGGTTGTCCAAATGCTATTGGAATTCCCCCGTCCCTCCTCGTCTTCCCTCGTCTGTCCCAGCCAGAAGAACCTCCAAAAACCGCAGAAAATTTGCCTCAAAGCTTGACAAGAATATTTTCCATATATGTTTTGAATTAGCTATAGTTTGTGCATTTTTCAGGTTTTTTTTTTTTTTTTTTTTTTTTAGGGATGACAAATAGGATCAGGAAACAAGTGGTTCTTGCAAGATTTTTGT
>CAVNYN010276716.1:0-14543 GCA_963692815.1 Nyctanthes arbor-tristis
CATAAAAAATGACTATTTGTGTTAATTAATGAAAGGTTGGGGACTCAGCGGGTTGAAAAAAGGTTAGAGACCCAAGTCGTATTAATTTCAAAAGTTGGGGACGATATGTGAAATTAACCATTCTTCAAAAAAAGGATTTCTTTCTTTTTTTTTTTCCTTTTTTTTTTAAATCTTACCATTCTTTTTTATATATTAATTCTATATATAATATACAAAACATATGTATATTATATATAGAATTAATCTATTTGGACTCACAAGTGAACAAAAATTATAACAAATGGTTCAAATTACCTTATTACCCCTAAAATGACTTTCAACCTCCCTTAAATTGTGTAAGGATAATACAGTAATTTAAACGCCTTTTGTCATGATTTTTGTTTACTTATATGTTCAAATACTTTGATTCTCATATATATATATATATATATATATATCGACACAGAACACACTGGATAGTTAGGGAAAGAGCGCGAGAATAGAACGATTAATGTGGTTTGAACTCCAAATTTTTTAATTGAAAATTAAATAGTTTATCACCCATGCATTACAGGGGAGGATCAAATGTCAGTGAACTCAAATTTTATCTTTATAATTTGTTTAAAATCTTTTTATAATTGATTGCATTTAAATAAAATGTTCATATTTGTGTTATTCATTAATTTGAAATAAACATTTGATATAATTACTACATGAAGTGATGTTTTTTGTTCAACTATAATAAGATTAGTTATAAAAGGTAAAGATGTAACACTATCTTGTAATTGATAAGATTAGTGATAGATATCTTAAAATACCTATTTATTTAAATCTAGTCGACTTATTTAGATGTAATCACTAATATATAAAAGTGGGGATGTGTGTAAAACATTCACTTCCCTACTTTGGCCCTAACTTTTTTCTTTAATACCAACAATATCCTTATAATAATTGTGTAATTATTTAATATTTAAAATCTTAGTAATTATACTTGAAAAGTTTCATCAAAAATATGATATAGAACTTAATTAATAATCACTCTATTGTGCCATCATAACTACTTCTTTTTCCTTTACTTTAGTAACATGTCTATAAGATACGCGTATTGCGTATAATTTCGATCATTGTTTTTTTTTTTTTAAACCAACTTCGATCATTGTTCAGTAGTCATTTATTTGTTTATATTTAAATAACATATACTTTATATGAAATCATTAATTAATGATTATAAATTTATAGTTTTATGGTATATAATAATGATATCATAAACTTAAATGCAATTAAATACAACACCATAAGTGCCCAATAATCCAAAGTTAGTTATTCTTGTGTGTTAGATTGTTTTTTTCTTTTTTTGTATTGCATGTTAATATTTGATCAATAATTTAAAATTCCTTTTACTACATGTATATAAACTTTTAATGAAAATTATATCTATACAATCCTACATCATATTGCACGTTTAAACTACTCTTAATTATAAAGGGTACAAATTTTAATTGAATCAACATCACATTTGAAATCTTTTGACTTATCTTAGCCATACTACAGCCAATGAATTTAAAAATTAAAAAAAAAATCCACATGCCAATTTACAAAAAATAATAATAATAAATAAGTTGGATAAAATTTCACCACTGGCAGATTACTTGGTACAAATCTCCCTTGCAGCAAATGGGAAACAACAGGAAATTCGGTGCTTTGAGTGCCGTAATTGAATTTCAACTCATTTCCCGTGCAAGGAGAAAAAGAGGGCACAAAAAAAAGATCGTTTGGTGAGAAAATTTTTAAAAAATAATGAAAATATATGAAATAGATATGATTGGTTCTTCGATCAACGGTATTCATTAAGAAAATCTCCAAGAAACTCAGGAGACAAACAAACAATTGCATGATATAAAACATCAACCCAATAACATACTTAACACAACCAACAATAGAGTCTTATACATTGGAAATTAAGAAATGAATTGAAAGTCACTCAAAACAATACAAATCGGAATTACATAATCAGAAAATTCTACCTAAACATACAATAAGTATTGAAAATGTCTATGAAGTTTAACTAAATACAAAAAGGTCATTAAAAACTCCTTAGTTTTACTGCCCTTCTCGGTTATGTTCAATTCCAGCCGTTGTTTGGTTTCATTCTGGGCAATGTGGCGGAGACGAGGAGGCCTTACTGGGCCCCGGCACAGGGCTATCTCGGCCCAAGTTCTCTTAAGAACGTAAAACAAAAAATTTTTTTTTAAGGTCCGGACCAGGAGTCTTTCAAATTGGGCTCGGGGGACAAATTGACCTGGGTTTTGGCTTTTTAAGTTTCAGCAAACAAACAAAAACTAGATAAATAAAAAAGGCCAGCCCAATAAGTAAACTAATGGAACGGACGAAGTGAAGGCTGAAGCATAATCAGAAGGCAGAAGCTCTCATGATTGTAGCTCTATGCAACTATCCGGTGCAGCTCCAAGTGATCGTTGGCCAGCGACCAGTCCAGACGGCCCAGGCGAGCGCCGGCGGAGAGGTTGGGTAAGGGGTTCCGGGTTCATCTAGATTATAGCTTCAATAAGTTATTATTTTAGCCCTAATTCCTAAATTGATTTTTCCTTAATCTAAGCAAATAACCAAATTACCTCTGACCTCCAAATTTATAGAGAATTTAATTTCATATATACAGACTTTGTTGATGCTTACATATTTGCACACGATGGTTCATTGATTTTAGCCAAAATCCATGGTCGAAATATTATATTAGACGAGCGTGTGTTTTGCTTATGGTTTGCCCACTTTCTTCAATAAAATACCTTGTCCAATATCTATATTATTTTCAATTGGATTAAAGGAAAGGGACACTTAAATACATCATAATAATAATAATAATAAAGCAATATATTTTGTGAAGTTTGGTGTGCACTTTATTATCAAATAATAAGCAAGCAGCCTATTAATTAAAGATTTAATTAATTGATTATTAATTAAGTAGCATTAACATTGTTTAAAGCAAGTGAAGAAAAAGGGTTAGTGCTTGCGATTAGGTTCCTTTTGAATAATCAGATTGAGTCCACCAAATAGAATTACCCCAATATATTCTTTTGAATACTTAAAGGGCATTGTTTTTCAGTAATCTTCACACAAATATTTTGGGTGCAAAAGATATACTAAAAGAGATGAAGAAGTGCAGTGGCATCTCTTTTTTTTTTTTTTTTGGTGTGTAAGGGGCATATTCCTTTCACACATGACCCCTCCCTCAAGTAGTTAAGAAATAAGAAAAATATAAAATTGGACACTTACGCAAGTTCGGTGAGTGATTATGAATTGGAGGATAATGTTACAAAGCCACTCTATCTCCTGTTCACTCATTATCCATTCTGCTAATTCCCTCTATATTATGATAATAACATATGGAATTGTGTTCTAAAATCTAACACAGGCCCCATCTAGGCAACGTTTATACTTAAAACTTAAACCACTAACGGAATCAAGGGGTGTTCCCTAGCACAGCCCAAATTGGGCTGAGTCTCTAGAAGAAAAAAAAATATTTATATGTTTTGGGTACAGGGAAAAAAAATTTCGATCCAGCTCACCCCACTTTGGTGCGCTGGCTCCGCCAGGGCATTATCTGTGTTTAGTTGAGTTGAATTGCTGCCTTCCTCAATTGTGTTTGAATCCAGCTACTGTTTCGTTCCTTTCTGGCCATAAGTTTTGATCAAACCTGCTGCATCATCGCTGTTTTGCTTCTGCACTTCACAGCCTTTTGGTGAATATACAAAATTGAATGCTGCTCCAGCAAGACTGTCTCCAGACCAGTACACAATAGCCAACTAACCAACCGAACCTAGCATAAAATGCAAAAATATATAGACCAAAAAGGATGCAAAGAAACCAAAAATATTCACTGAAATACAAGTAACTTCCCCCACACAATCAAAAGCAATAAACAACCTAAATCAAGCAGTAATTAAATTGTGGAACAGAAGTTAATATCCAACCATTGCGCACAAGTGAAGAAAATATTATAAACACCAAGGCAACCAAATATAATGAATAATTAATCCAAAACCCACTAAATATCTGAAACGTTAAATAAGCAATCAAAGCTCAAAAACTTAAAGAAGTAAGTATGAGTGTAAATGTAAAAAATGCCCCAACATGAGCAATAACTACTGCACTTATCTAAAATGTTTAAGAATCAGACAGTATTGCATAAAACAGAACCATTATTAAGATAATATCTGTATATAATTACATTGCAAGCATAGATGGAACGTCAGTAATTAAAACCAATCCATTTAGATATGGACTGAAACCTACTTAAACATTCCATTTATATATAATGGGTACACTCATCTAAAAAGTTTAAAAAAGTAACTTATAACACCCACTTAGTCGCTACTTTTGGTGTTTGAATTAAGAAACCAAAAAATCCAAAAAAAGATTAGAAAATAACTCAATTTTTTATTGAATGTATTATACTCAATGCACAATAAGGAGACAATAGATTGAAACTCAATACTGAAATAGAAACATGAAGAAAATTTTATCAATTACACAAATTTTTCAAACTTAAGTAAACAATTTCATCACACCAAATCACACAATGCATCTAAAAACGTGAAACACTCTTCATTCAGTTAAGTCCAAAATACGAAGTAGGGATTTTACAGTACATAAAAATGCAAATAACAGAATATAAAGATCAAACGTATTAACACTAAAGAAATAAATCACTCTAATAACGACAAAAACGAGTTACCTCTTCATCGATAAATAGAAACTCTAAGCAAGTAAAATAAAAAATAAAAATCGCTGGAAGTCACCTAAAAAAAAGAGTAAAATGGAAAGATAAGAAAGCCGATAAACAGTCGAAGAAAGAGATATTGAAACAGAATGGAAAGTAAGAATCTGTTAAGGCAAGAGGAAGAAAGAGAAGAACAATCATCCAAAAATAATAGTGTTAGTTCCCTAAATAAAACCCAAACAGCAAACATAATAACAATCATCTAAGAATTCTTAGATTTGAGGAGTCGGCTGAGAACAGATCTGGGAAGATTTCCGATAAGGCAAATGAAAAGACAACACGCGTGAAGTGAGAGAGAAGAAGAAGAAGAAGAACACCGAGAAGGAAGACAGCGAACATGCGTTAAACAAAAATTAGGCCAAATATATTAAAGGAGAACTCCGTTACCCCGCAATGTTCACCACAAGTTCATGCAAAACCCCGAAAATACCCCCAACTTAAGGAAAATGGGCAGGAAAACTGTGGGAATTTTTCACCGCAACACCTTTCATTTATATATATATATATATATATATTACGTAACGTACATCCAAAATCACGTGTCATGCTTTCATGCCACCATATGAGAAGGAAGGTGCCTTTTCTAAGGTGCTTAAAAATTATTGTGGTTATTATTTCATAAAATGGTTAAAAACCTATTATCTCATATGGTTTATATAAATGTACGCCATATGTATTGATATAAACCATGCATATTTAAAAAATAGTGGATTTTTTAAACAAAATCTTTGAAAGTTTTTTGAACACTACTAATCATTCAACATCATTAACCTTGATTTATAAATTTTGTGTGAAGAATCACCAAAAAGAAAAAAAAATGGATAGTACTAAAATGTAATTCCAATTTTGATTCCAATAGAGAAATTATGTTTGATTCTTTTGAATACCTTTTTTATTACCATCAACATTAATGTTTGGTTACTTTGTCGACTTTTCTCTATGTGTGTTTTTTATTTTCTTAAAAATTATCATTATTTTTGTTTAAGAAACTATATAATGATTTATTTTGCTAATTTTGAAAATTTTTTATTTTAATTAGAAATAATGACATTATTTTTTTCTTTTTAGTGAAAATATGTATCTTTATTTCTTTATTTATTTTTTAGCATGCGGATCATAATAAAAATCTGACTGATTATCTTGCAAACCTTTTTTATTTACCATTTTTAGAATTCTGGTGTTAAAAAAGGGGTTAACTATGAATTCGTAAACATTAAATAGCTTCATTAAATAATATAAAGGATTGGCCACTTTAGTGCTTCATTATAGACTTTTCTTTCTTTTTTTATTTATTAAAATTATAATTGTTTATCTTTAAAAAAACTAAAATTATTTAGTTAAAAAAATTATAATTATTTATTTTGCTACTTTAAAAAATGTTGTTATTGAAAACTAATGATATTATGCTTTTTATATTTCCATAAACATGTGCCGTTATGGGTCTATTTATTTATTTATATTATTATTATTATTTTTTACATTTGCAATATAACAAAAATTTGACTAATTATATAATAATATGTTTCTTTTTTAGCAGCTACATTTATTATGATTCTTATTTATAATGATTTGCATGACATTCATAGTTGTAAAATAAATTTTGTATATTATGATTTTTGTACATCGCCCAAGTGATTTATGAAATATACGATAATTTCTGTGTAATGGAATTTGAATGATGTATGTAGTTGTAAAATATATTTGGCATATTACCATTTTTTCTTCCGCACCACCAAAGACTTAAAGCGACTCCAAGAGGCTCTTTAAATCCAACATACTATCTATTTTAGAGAGTAAATATCTAAAAATATACTCCAACAAGCTCTTTAAATTAACTTTTAGAAATAGAGAGTGTGATTTGACTATTTAATTTAAATAAACTTATGATGATGAAGAAATCGGTGTGGGAAGGGGACGGGAAAAATCCCCGTAACCCAACCCATTTACAAATTCCATTTTTCCCCCTTCAACAAGTCATGTGTTAGTTTAAGTGATGAATGTTTGAGATTAATCACAAAAAGGTTACACGTATGAGTCATGACAATACAAATTGATTGTGGTTTTTTTAATTAAAATAATAAATAATAATTTATTTTTAATAAAATAGATTTTAGGGCGGGGCAAGAAAAACCTGTCCCCGCCCTGCCAAGCATTCGGGGCCTGACCGCGTGCCCTATCCTTACACTATTTAGGGCGGGTCTCCGCAGGTTTCAGGGTTTGAGTATACTTTGCTGTCTATACAAGTGTCTAGAATTGATTTATAAAGTGTTTTGGAAAAAATATTGCATTTTTTTACTATTTTTAGATTGTTTTCCGTTTTTACTTTTCTAAAACAATGAAAATCAATATTCTAAAAAGTGCGCCTAGGCGGGAAGCGGAGCCTCCACGCCTCGCTTATAGCTAAGCGAGGAAAAAACGGTCAACAAAAATTGTTGACCACCTAGGGGCGCTTTTTCCCACCTAGGGGAGTTTTTTTTTTTAACACTTTGAAGATACGGCTAAGGTATCTATTTAAACTTTAAAGCTAAATATGAAGGACCAAGACAATTATTGATTTGCCTTAAAGTTCACAAAATTTTCTTTACATATTCACTTGTACAAAGGCCTATCTTATTTATAAGCCCCAATCATATTATTTTTTACAAAACTTTTAATGTCAGACAATCATTTAAACTTAAAACTAAATATAAAGGACCAAGACAATTATTAATTTGCCTCAAAGTCCATAAAATTTCCTTTACATAGTCACTTGCACAAAGACCCATCTTATTTATAAGCCCCAATCATTTTTTTTTTACAAAACTTTCTATGTAGGACAATTAAAAAACTACAAAAATACCACTAAATTTCTTTTTCAAGTTGAAATTTTTTGGCTAATAAACTTCTTTAAAAATCATCATTATTATATTATTTTTTAACAATAGTCAAGAACAATTGTTTTAATATATAATATTACTAGAATTTGTAACATTATAAGGATTTTTTAAAGAAAATTATTCAAATTTATAATATGTTTATTAACTCTATTTAAGTTATATGCTATTATTATATAATATATATATATATATACGTAGAGAATTGATTTTTATGCATCTTTCCATTTATTTAAGTGGTTTTTTTGTTGGTGAAAAGTATGAAATAGGTCTTTTTACTTTTATTTTAAGTGATAAGTGTTATTTATTTTTGACAATTACATTATTTTTGTAATACTTAATCCCTATAAATGTATAATAAAGTAGGAATTGTTCATCTTTTACCTTTTAAAAATATCAAACTTGTATTATAAAAGTGTTAAAATTATAAAATAGATATAATATTTATGATTTTATATTTATTTTCCAATTTATGATACATATTTCAAATATTTAATAATTTTAAATTTGTTAAAATAAAAATGTAAAAATGAAAAACGCTTTTTAACGCTTAAGCGCCGCTTAGGCGCGCTTAAGCTCGCAATGCTTGGAGCTTAAGGCTGACGATTTTTCTCGCTTCACGTTTTTTAGAATACTGGTGAAAACACATTCTTTTTCATATTTTCAAAAATGCAATTCAGAAAACAACTTCAGGATTTGTAAAGAAAATTAAAAATGACTTTTTCTTCTTTTTTATGTTTTCTCTATTAAAAGTTAATAGCGCGAAAAATGCGTTTTCAGATTTTAAACTTTAAATTAATTACATACAAATCCCAACTTTTTTTTATATTCATTTTAATCCTAAACACCACCGTCCGCCGGTGGCAACACCACCTCACTCCTCTATAAAACAGCCAACACTGGCAATAACGCTAGACTCAATTCACTGACAAAAGAAAGCCACCAGATCCAGTGGCTGAACCACCATGGTGTCACAAACACCATCCGGTGCTTCGCAAAACCACCAAATGGTGGTTTTCGAACCACATGTGACCACCATCTGGTGGTTTGCATAGCCGAGTAAATGGTGGTCACCACCACCATCTGGTGGCTGTGAAGGTAGGGGAAGAGGTGGAGGAGGGGATCGTAGATGATGATCAAATTGAACAATTTGAAAAGTTTAAGAGTTTCATGCAATTTATTGTATAATTTATCATTTTTCAAAAAAAAAATTTTAAACCAAACGTATTTTCTATTTTCTATTTTAAAAATAATTTTCTAAAATGACAAATAGAACGCGTTTTTTATTTCATCAAAACAGCAAACTCAAAATAGAAAACTCAAAATGTATTTTTAAATGAAAATAGAAAACTAAAATACAAAGAGAACGCAAGTTTTTATGGTCCAATGCAACTCACGGGTAATATACTTAATATGAAACAAACTTGGAAAGTAAATATATGCATGAGTTTCAAAATTCTTGATTGCTAAGAAAATATCCACATGCTATAAATACTTTCTTTTTCATCAACAAATATAGATTTGCATGCAAGAAAAAAATATTACACATAAATTACATCATGCAATAATTGCTACAAATTTTTGACACTTAAATAAAAATTAGGAATGCCAATCTACACATATTTTTGTACTAACACTAAAACATCAAAGAATGCATGTAACGACTTATTAAGGTAAGGACATTTTGGTTACTCACAGTACACAGCAATTACCTCTTCAGAACCTGCCCAAAACAGAGAGCAAAACTGATTCAAAGTTCAATTTCATCAAGGCGACCAAAAGATCTATGCACCTTCAACAGTGTTCCAATGATTCTAAAGTTTCATTTAAAACCCAGTGTAGTTAATGTCCTTAATTACTTGGGACAGCCTTAAATGCCAAAGCTATACTAAGATGATTCTGCCTTTCCAAACTTTCCAGACTGTAGTTTTTAAGCTAGATTCTTTTGGGGTTTTTCAAAGATGAAGACTTCTAAAGTGAAAGAAGACAATTTACCCCCTCACTCACATTTTTCCCTTATAATTTTTTCCATAACATCGGAAATGTTCTAATAGAACTTTTTATAATATTGATGGGTAAAGAGGTAGTTAAAATCCCTGCCAGAAGTCTGATAGGTTTATGTCGCCAACACAAATTTGGTGGGAGATTATTGGAAACCTATATGTGGATGAAACTTGTTGGGAACCAATTTCCCCAATCCCGTGTGATTAAAGTAGGCAATTGATATGTCAAATAATAATATAAGTGCGAAAAAGTAAGTAATACCAAGAATTATTTTACGTATTAAAAAAAATCTCTAATGAGAAGGGAAAATCAACAGGGCAAACCAACAACTCCAATATCATCAAATAATAATGAGAATACAATGTTTATCTTCTCAAGATTCTTGCCCTAAATCGTAACTACACACTACCACAACCGAGCAATACCATCAAGAATAATATTTTTGACACTACAAACAACTTATCTAATAATAGATGAAACCCAAATAATCAAAGATAAGAGATGATGAATAATGTCGCCTAACCGTTCCAAGAATTAACTTGAAGAAACCACTACTTGAAGAAGACCAACACCCAATTCAACGCCAAAACTCTCGTTCCAAGTAGCAAGAAGCAAGGCTGAATTTTTTTCCCTCCAAATTTCCCTTGTTTTGCGTGTATATATGTTATACTAGTATCCCTACCTGTGTGTTGCACGGGTAGAATATAGTAATAAATTAATTAAACAGAGCATTTTATCCAAATACAAATATCAACTGATTGTTTTAAAATAGTCAATATAATTGAAGTACAAACGGTTGAATAATTGAATTATAATTATTTGAAAAAATATATGCATATAATACAATGTAACTATGAACTTATTTAAATACAAAACAAAACATACTACTATAATGAGATATTATAAACTCAATCATAATATAACTAAATCAACAGACACATAGTAATTACACTGGATTGTACTCAATCAATAATAAACAAAAAGAGAATATTTGTGAGGACAATAATAATAAATATTGGGAAAAAATGGGACAAATCCAGTATTATTATTAAAAACTGGGAAAGCTCCAATATATTACACTAATATTGTGAATACAAATTATTATTATTATTTCAGAGGAACCAGAATCACACATTACACCTCTAAAACTTTAAGCATAAAGTATGCATTGAGTATAAACTTTGTATATACTCATTGTAATCATATCAAGAGATGTAGAACCTCTTAAGATGAAAAAATGTGAATGTTAGCATTGAGAAAAGTGTATTAACTTGCAAAACATACATATATATGCTATATATATATATAATCACGCGTGATAACACACAACCACAAATTTTATATAATAAAGATAGCGTAATAGTTTATCACACCTTTCACAAAACTAAGCAACTAAAACACATACATCCAACGAAAATTTCCACAATTCAATAGTTGGAACTCAACAGCTGAAGAAAGAATAAGAGCAAATTAAATTAACAACACATTAACTAAATTAATATTACACATGTTCAATCACTCCGTTAGCAAATCAAAATAAATCATTCATAAGTCAACGATATATAGAAAATCTTAAACAACACCATAAAGTAAACGGTAATGTCAAAATGCAAATCATCACCTCTATCGATTAGTTATTAATTCAAACCAAGGAATGGAACTCTACCTAATGGTGATAATCAATAGAGGGACAGAGAGTAATTCAAAATTTGACATGAGAGTGATACTACATTGCATTGATAATTTTCAAAGAGTATAATAAATAATTACTAAATTAATATATAATAAAATGGATAAAATACCCTAAAAATAATGACACAGTGATTTGTATTTCAGGAAAAAATGCACCAAAGATGCCCACTTCTTAATATCTTGTATCAAAAGAACAAAAGAAAAAGTAATCAATTAGTTAAGTTTGTAGAAATTTAGCAGAGAAGAGTAGAAGAAATATATATATAAATTCAATATTCTAAGTACCAAAAGAACATATTCATATATAACTTGCTGCAATACATGTCGAAAACACGAAGCAAATTAAACCACTTTGGATAAAAACTAAATGAACAAAAAATTATCATTATAATTCAATCATTACATAGTAAAAATACATAAAACACAAAAAATATGGATAAGATCAAGTATAAATTTTTTCTTTATCAACTTCAACTCCCCACAAATAAATCATTATAAACAGAGTATAAAAATAAAAGAAAGGGAAAAAACGCATAAAGCATAAAAAGAACAAAACCCAAACACAATAAACCGTAATACATGCGAAAAATATTAATTTAGAAAAGAACAATTTTGTAGGGAATATATAATGAAAGACAAAAAGATAGAAGGAGACAACAATGCTAATATTTATTTATTTACCATAAATAGATAAATAATTTAAAAAGAATCTAACTATATCTTTAAATCAAAGTTAGCTTTCGAATTCAAGTTATGCATAATAAGCCAATTAGCGTAGGATTGCATCCAATTTTACATTAGAAATCCTAGTAAAAAGAAAATAAAACGTATCTAATATCTTTGGGAATATGTGATTAAGGAAAAAAAAAAGAAAGAAAGGAAGAAGGAACTATATGTCCCTAAAAATTCAATTATCCAAAGGAGTCAAAAAGGAAAAAAAGGGAAAAAAAAAAGTCAGCCTAGTGTCACAATAACATCAGCGGTCATAAGCAGGAAATCGAGGTCTAAACTACCTTTGATTTATATTATAATAATAGATAATAGATAATATATCGTGCTTCTTGTTTCGCGCGGCAACAAGAAACCAATGTCGTATAGTTTTTATAATATAAAAACTTATCCCACAAGAAACAATCCTAAAGTTGATCATGTACGGCAGCCAGGTATATGAATTTTAGGTTAATTAACTTTTAATATATGAATTTTAGGTTAATTAACTTTTAACTTTAATTGTGGGCTGGACTAATTAAGCCCAACAAAACTTACATGCAGTTCCTCAACGATTTTCCGCAACACAGGTATACGTAAGAATAACAAAAATTGGAGCGAGACATAAAAATAAGATATGAATAAGTGATAATGTATATGTGACACATTTGTATTAGATAATAAAAAAATAGTCATGTGATCATCACCTAATAAATGTGTGTCACATGAGAATGTCACATATTAATATCACTTTTACATGTCTCTAGAATTGCTCAATTGAATTATTTTCCTAAACAGTGCTGTTTATGTCAAATTTCCTTGTGAGTTTTAGGCAAACTGTCAAAGTTGCCTCTGATAACAGGCCATTATAGATATTCTAACCTGGAATCTCAAATCAAAGGGTGGTAATATTTGCACCACCATTTTTACTAACTACACCATTTGACAAATACACTACTACTAAAATGCAAATTTTATATATAAACCACAATTACTTTACCAATCTAACCTTATATTTTAAAAGCAAAACAAAAGGAAAAATTAATAAACAAATCGTACACCACACCACACTCCTTTTCCATTCATCAACAGGCGCCTTTTCCATTCATCGGCGGTTCACATTCTAGTATTCTACGCATATGCATCTGCCAGAACCTTGAATTGAGACCACAAAAGTGAAATTGAACTACTCGCTAGAATGGTTGAAGCTAGCATTGTGGATGGAAGCGGCGGGGTGTCCGGCACATATCATTATAGCACAGTGGGCTTTTTCCATCACTCGATCTTCTAATCGAATAGAAATCGCTTAGACAACCATATAAATTCTCAGAACAAACAGCTGGAGATCTATACGCCTTCGATTTTTTATTTTTGCAGATTGAGAATTATATTCTTTAAAGTTTAAATTATATAAACTAATTGTAATTGGAATACCACAAAAGAAAAACAAAACGGCGAAACATCAAAAATATATATGACGAAAATTTTGATTAAAATATAAAGATAGCAAGACTTTACCCGACGTTTGTGGCGTGCATATGAATATATTGATATCAATTTCGGATTTGATTTCAATTGCGTTTGTATTTTTTTCTTCCAGTGCATAATGTTGGGAATTAATGTAAATTTCCCGATTACGCCCACAAGACCGTTGTTCAAGGAATTTAATTGAGACAAGGAAAAATAAAAGAACGAAGACAAATTTAACGGACTGTCAAAGCTTTCCACTATATGATTAAAGTCGCTACAACCATACAGAATTTTCACTCGCCAAAACTCATCCCCAAGTACAACAAGAAAAATATACCAAGCTTTACCGCATCTATCAATTTTCTACTCTTTGCCTAACTTGCGAAAAATTAAAGAAATCCCAAGACACTAGGCTACTATTTTTCTTCACAAGACTCTCTGACCCTACCCAAGTGACACCTTGAGTTTTACCACACCTAATTTTCTAACCTTTGAACAAACTACAAAGAGTTACAAGAAAACTCTTCAAGGTGCTAGACTCACTAATTTTTCTCTCAACTCGCTTGTACCACTTGTGTATAAAAGAAAAAAAAACATCTCTATTTATAGGCTTCATTTCCTTGAAAGACAAGACAATCCTTCTATGATTTGGATTCCTTTTCCTCCTAGGATTCTTCTTCTTTCCCTTTCCTTTTCCTTTTCAACTTTGGATTATTTTTGGCAACAAACGCAACAATCTCCTCCTTGTCAAAATAAGTCAAAATCTTTATCTTCTCCAGTCTTGTACACAATACTTGAGAAATTACCAAGCAAGCCTTTGACACACTTTGACAGTCTCATACTCCACCACATGAGTATATATAACCACTTAGAATTAACAACAAATTCCAAGCATTTCATCGGCTCAATGTCGAAATAAACCTGCTGAAATTTGTGGTGCAACTCTCTCGTTGGCTTTCCAGAGAGCTCATCAGCCATCGACATTACTACAAACACACACCTTGCATCACCGCCAACCAATG
>CAVNYN010276724.1:0-13479 GCA_963692815.1 Nyctanthes arbor-tristis
CGTCGGTGGTGAAGACAACAATCATGTATGTGATCTTGTCGCAATGCGCCCCCCCCCCCCCCCAACACCAACCCCAGATCCTTATTCAATAATCATCAATATAAGAGCTCCAAGAACACATTTAGGGTGTGGATGGTATTCATTTATCGGACTGAATTCTTTTCCACATTCATTCTCTACCAAATATTCTTGGAAAAATTATTTTTCGCTTTTCCTCATACAGTGCCATACATTCTTCAAAGAAGTCACTATTCACTAAATTCTATATAATTTACCCATAACATAGAATAAATTCTATATAATTTACCCATAACATTATTTTTTAACACTTTCCGCTCTAAAAAGAATTAAAAGAATTTTTTATTTTTCTCCTAAATCATCATCATCAAATATTATTAATATTGTATCCACTCAACTTAAATCTTTACCAATATATGGGTTCCTAAAAAAAAATCACTCGAACTAACTTTTTTATCACTGACCTATATGTTGGTCTTGCAACTCATTTATTTACAGGCTGGCTGATCTGAAAGAGATCGGAAGAGCAGTGAATGAGATCTATGCTAAATGTGAGTTTTTAGGATTTAAGTCAATTCATGTCTGTTTGTCTAAATTTTTTGTTCAGTATATAATGAAATGAGCTGATCCCTGCTTACAATCTCTGCATGAACTGCAAGAAATCCATCTGAAGAATAACTTGCTTTGGTTTCCATCTATCACTCCCAATGGCAAAATGGGAGTGTTCTTGTTTTCGGTTTTCCATGTCCATGAACCCATATAACAGCAGTTGTTCTTGAAAGTTATCACTTTGTGCTTAGCGTGTTCATTTAAGCCATCACGTTGTAACCTAATGAGCCTATCCATTGATTTTGTGGCAGCGTTTGAGGTAGTATGCCTCTAGAACTTATAGGCATTACTATGAGACCCAGATGGCATATGTCCATGATAGGAATTTTAGATCGAGTTCTATGCAAAAATGCAGTGCTTTTACCACGTCAATCTGCCTAATTCTGTAAATGTGTTATATGAGACTAATGAATTTGAAAGCCATGACATGATTTGCAGCTAAAGTTTAGATGTGTATCATTGATTTCCATGTTCTCTAAATCTGTTAACTAGTCAGTGATAACATGTCAGATTAGATGAGACATTATCCATTGATCTTTCTCAGAAGTGGCGTGGCTTCTTCTTTTGTGTAAATACCTATATCAATAAATAACTATATGTTGGAATGGAACAATTCCAAAGGTGAAGAATACTAAATAGGTGCATAAGATGCACATTGTTGGTCTAATGTAACTTGGCTTAATCCTGTTGCAGATTTTCCATCGCCTGCTCCAGCTCGTTCAACTTACCAGGTGGCAGCACTACCATTGGACGCAAAGATTGAAATTGAGTGCATAGCTGCACTGTAATATCCTGTCACTGTGTTTGAGTTGGACCCAAACTTCTAAATAAGCTAGGAGATGACCATCTTTGGCTGTGATTTCAAGAATTGTGATTCAATGGAATTTGAATATCAGAAATATGTTAGGAACTTTTTCAAACCGGCGTCACTTTTAAAGATGTCAGATTCAAAATCTGTTGGCCATGTAGGCTTAATCCTGTTTAGCCATGTCGCTAATATATTGTATTCTCACTAGTTCTATCGTTGTGCTTTTTTATGGTTTCTCATAATCCTTGCTTGTTAGCTAAAAATAAGTATTTAGGTGGTCTGTTGTCACAAGGCAAATTTTCATCATCTCTCTACAAGTGATTGTTTAATGTCGAATACGGGTACCTAGTTACGCCAATAGCATGCCTGTCTTGTACATAAAGATAATTCCTCCAGTATGTAAAAATTCTTGTTGGACAAAAAAAAGAGACAAAATGTTTGACAAAATTGACCAATATTGTGTGTAATTAGTGTTGATGTAAAAGTGATGTGGTGTGTTGAAAAACACAATTGTGTCATGTGTTAGTTTTGTTAAATTTTTTGTATTTGTCTATGTTTAAATAGCACAACCCATGTATATTTATGTGCGTGTGGTCAAAAGCCAGAAGCGGGGCGAGGAAGATGAACTTTTGATAATGCAAAGTGATGAGGCAAAATATTCTACTTTCAAAATTTACTTTCCAACAAAAACATGGCGCAACTGAAAAATGATACATTTATAAATTTATGGTTAAATACGAAATCATACGCTGTCAAAAAAATACGAAAGCATACGGTATGCTGTTACTGTGCCCTGCTGATTAAATGACAGAATTCCAACCATCAGGCATGAAACAGATTTTCATTTCAAGTTGACTGTCTAGCAGTCAAATTAACGAAGGCATTTTTATTTTTATTTATTTTCATTTCTACCAGATACCAATATCGTGTAACTCGTTTTTCCTCAATAATTTAGGACATACAGAAATATCGAATTTGAAATTTATCATTTCGGATTATCTGCTCATCTGAAGAAATAATTTAACTGTGAGTTTATCTTAAAAATTGAATGATGCTCTCACTAAACCGGTTATCGCGAGGAAATAGAGGCTTCAAACCGAACCTCCTTTGGACTTAGCACAAGCATGTATTTGCAGATTTCTCAGAAGATCTATGGAGTTGGGAAGATGAGTTGGCTTGCATAGCTGAGAAGAAACTTTGCATTTTCTTCGTTCTGCTGAGCAAAATCGAATATCACGTTGCTTGTTTCTCTAGAATTTTTGCTTTAAAACATGGCGCAACTGGATCTTGTGACTTTCTATATTTGCTTTCAAATTACCTTTCTGTGCATTTCTTGGCCTTTCAATGCACCCTTTGATTCCCTGAGTAACATGTGGATTCCCAGACTCAGGAGAGCTCAATTGTCCAACCGAATCATGAGGACTAAGCCCACCTGTCGCTGAACCACAATCTGGCGATGGTATAGCGCCGTTTGACGCCCTTCCATTTGTATCTTCCACTGAAATAATTTTGTAATTTTCTCCCTTACTGGGGTAGGATCTCCAAAGCCTAGATATGGAGGATACCTTCTTTGCAAGCCCCGTTGGGACAGAGCAGACTTCAGTAGCATCTGTGATTGGTGTCTCATCCACTTCATTTCTTTCCAACTCCGTTCTACTTCTTGAAACCTCATTGCCTCGGGCAGTTTTTTCAACATGAGGATCACTTCTGTAGGGTGAATACTCATCCTCAAGATGGCTCACTGTTTCCCACTCACTCACATCCTCTTCTAACTCACCAGTCTGATCAAAATATGCATTAGAATGTCTCCAAGTATTGTCTTTATTGAAGAGATTCACTTCAGGACTGTATGAAACATTATGTGGATCAACCTCCTTCTCGACAAAATTAGCATCTTCAAGAGCCGAAAAAATATCATCTGGATTAGCAGGTTCATATGTCAACTCCTTGATATCTTGTATATTAACAGATTCAGCTGCCTGTTGAAGAAACTCAGCGTTCTTCATCTCCTCTGAATCTAATGACACTCTTCTAGCATTCAGAAATGTCTCAAGATCGACCAGTAGCCTGTTCATATGAGAATACTTCTCCTCAAGTATAGCTTTTGCATCAACGAGCTTCATTTGGACCCGCTCTTCACGCCAAACCTCGGCCACCTGCAACATCTTCCTATCTTCTTCAACTTCTTCCTGAAGTTTCATTGATTCTCTCTTCAATGCTTCTGCTTCAGCCTTCTCTTCTCCGAGTTCTCGGGCTAGTTCATTACAGACATCCTCTATCAACTCTCTTGACTTCCGTTCCTTCTCATAATCCTGACTATAGCGCTTCATAGATAATTTGACTTCGGCCAAGTCATTGACCAGCTTAGAATTGACCACCTCCAGCCTTTGACGGTTTTTCTTTTCTCTGCTCAAATCAGCTTTAATATCATTGATAACTGAACAGATTTTCTCATGTTCTCTGCTCCTCCATGCAGCCCTTTCCTCACTGAGTTTCTGCAAGAATTGCTCGAGTTTCTTTTTTGAAGAGCTACGCTCAGTCTCAAGTTCAATAATCCTTGATTGAGCTTGCTCAAGTTCTGCCTTGAGGGCAGATATCAAAGCAGCAGCATCTTTTTTTTGGTTGAGTATTGGACGTCCAAATACTTGCTTCAATGCAGCTGATGTTTTCCAGCCATCAGGATCCCACTTTGTTGCAAGATCCATCGAGTTGGTAAACTGAAATGAGGGCTCAAACTGCACAAAATAAGAGTATTTACAGGATCAGATAGAAATGATAAAGAAAGGCCAATTTTTGTTAATCAAATGCGAGCCAAGTTTTCGCAATCAACTCGAAGTCAACAAACCACAAATCTTAAGCAATAAAATTGTTCAGAACCTGTTGAAGATATAATAAATAATATAAAATGGCGTTATCTAACAGTTTAAACTTTTAGAAGGAAAATATTATTCCAATAGAATTATTTTGATATTAGTTACTTATTTGTGGTAGACGTCAATAAGGTTAGTTACCTAAATAGGGTATCGTAGGCAATTTAGAATAGGAATTTTTCTTAAGTTCTCTTGTAAATTGGAGGCATTATTTGTATTGAATAATAAACTTTAGAACACATGGAATAATATTATTCTCACCCACACAAAGGGTATCATTCCCCATTTTACAAATAGAGTATCATCCTCTATCTATACCCTATAGTTCTCTAACACAAAGAGAATTATCATTATTCAATTCTATACAGTTATTCTCCTTCTAAATCCACAAAATTTCTTCCCCAGTTTATATAAAATTTTACATTAACATGGTACAAGAGTAGGCAAACGTCCCGAGTTCGAATCTCAACACCACACAATTAAATGAAAAATGTAGTCTTCGACTTCGGTGGAAAATAAAAATTCCGCCTACATGTGAAGAGGGATGTTGCAATATAATAAACAACACATAAAATTGTTTGATCTAACATCTTATGCTCTTATCTTAGATAAAGTGGCTTTAAGAGTACCTAAAGAAAACCTTAACCGGCATCAAATTGGGCATTGTGGATATATTGCATGAAAAATAAAGTCAATCAATTTAGGGACTAACATTGAAACAATTATCGCTTATTCATCAAGTGCAAGGAACACGTCCAAGAAGATACATACCTTGTCCATAACCCTATTCTTTGGATTAAATACGGGATATGGACTATGCACCATGTCCTTTGCACAAGAGACGCACACTCGGTTAATATGATCACCATGAACCATTGCCCCATCAAAAGCATTACTAAACTGTAACAAATAGACAAAGAGCAAAATAGATCAAAATTCCCACAATGGCAATCAGAACATGAACGGCCTCAAAATCTACATGTGCCGTGTCAAAATCTATGCTGGTACCAAACTAACGAAGTTGTCCTATGAATCCATATAACGGCGGTCCCAATGGAAGAAATCCCGTATACGTGGTCCCAAAAATTGTATCATGGCACAATTCAAAGTAGACTCAAAACAGAGAAAATAAATACTGCAGATGATAAATGCAAAATTAATAACAATTCTGTAGCTAGGCATCTTCAGAGGACAACTAGTACTATTTCAGATAGAATTAAAATTAAAAGGGAGGGTTGAACCTTGGAATTCTGAATGAACATTAGCATCTAGTATTATTGCAGTCTGTTGAAATAGCTAGATTCCCTTATAATAAAGACTCAAGGCATTGTTCAGTAACAATCAACCCATATTGCAGATATTTAAATTAAAGAAGAAGAAACCCAGAAACTGTAATGAAGATTTCGCAAAGGTACAATCTTCTTAAATGAAAACTACCTGATGAAACCCTAAAATTTTGCCACCTTTAGGCTGAAACTCCAACGACTGTATCCGCCATAGAGCACCGCCAAGCTTCCTCGCGGAAACCAAAGCTCTGATTCGACGGCCACTGTTCCGGACCACTTCACCGGCTGATTTTTCCTTTTTGATGGAAGCAGTGTCGTTATTTTATTCATCGAACTTCCATCTGAGTAAAGGAGTCTCCGGCCGGCTGCCCCGTTTCCCAGAGGGAGCACCGGCTTCACGCTTCAACCGGAGTCCGATACCGGAAGTCTTGGTTTTCCGATGAGGCGTTTTACGTGGGAAACTGGGTTTGTGAGAAAGATCTGATTTTGGTGAATAGTTAAGAGGTTCTCTTGGAAGTTGGGTTTCTTGGAATTTGGTTTTTTCTTCGGTTATCCTCATTGTTTTGGCAGCTTAGATACCGCCATTACAGCCATAGTTTTATTCCAGGGATTGAGTTTTGACGATGGAGGGGTGGGGTGGGTTGCGGTGGGTGAATAAGTCATCTGGAATTTCAGGCAGTGGGAGGGACTCCCGGTACTACTCAAGAAATCAGAAATGTATATGTTCAGTTGATGTGAGTGATGTGATTTCTACAGTCAACGTCAGATCACTAACGACGTCGTATGTGTCTTCTGGAAAAAGCATCCAATGTTCGGGCTGGTTAAAAATTCGGGCCTTGAATAATTTCTACCGCTAAAATAACCGGGCCGGTGCCGGGAACTGGCTAACGGACCACGCTCGTTGGAGTGCGTAGTGTGCAAACAAGAAGCAATTTCGTTTTGAGGCATGTGGTGTGGGCGGTGACGTTCACTAATCAGCGGCTAGACGTTGAATTTTACAACTTGTTTGCCTTTAGTTGCTCGGAATAAAAGTTTTGTGACATTGCTACTCTATTATAAAAATGTAACAATTCTTTACTGGTTATTGCAACAAATAAGAATATTATTTTTTGTATTAATTTTTACATCTCTATTAGCATGACAATTTATCTCAACCCGACCGAAAACCCAAGGTGCCCCGACTTGAACATGATGAAAAAATACCGCCTCGCTGATTGGCGGTGAGGATCGGGGCTTGATCAGCTGACCCACAACAGGTTGCGGGGCGCGGCAGATCGAGCTCGCCCTGATCCGCCCCAATCCATTTAGTAGTATTTAAAAAAAATTGCAAAACCCTAAAATCCCCAATAATTTTTGGCTATTCGGTAGTGCCCTAAAAGAAAGGCAGTAGTGTAGAAACCCCAAAATTCACCCCCAAATCTGATTTCCCTAAATGAAACCTGAAGATCAAATCTTCAACCTTTGAAGAAATTAAGAAAAACAACTCGTTCTGTCTTTCGATTTAGATTATATGGCAAAATGGATTATAATTTGTTAATTTTGTAAATAGATTATGTCAAGCTAATTAATTTAAAAGAAGAAAGCAATTAATATAAGAAGAAGAATTTATCCCCCCCAAAAAAAATTTTAATTGCCCCGAACCGACCCGAGCGCCGACCCAAAATAGTCGAGGCAATGAACGGGGCTGGGCTGGGCTGGGCTGGGCGGGGCTGATCTGTCCCAAATGCACCCCGTCACCATCCCTAACCTCTGTAAAATTATTAAAGGAAAACCTTTTAATAATCTAATCCTCACACACAAGAATGATAGGTATGTGGATGAATCGAGAAGAGAAGAATAAAGAAGTTGAGTCGTGATCAATACAAGATACAATCTAAAATATCTATTGCGAGGGGGAAATGACAAAAGCTTATTTAGAATATTGATTTTCGAAAATATATTATTTTTATCCGGTCTTAAATTTTACTTTTTTTAATTGTTTTCTTTGCTTTAAAAAATTGGTTTAAAGTTCATTCGTTTCTGGAAAAGAAGTGGAAGTCAAAGTTGAAACCGTTCAAGATGTAATATATTATGCCTAAGTTTTCTTGATAAAATAAATTTGGAAGACCTAAATACAAAAAAAAATACAAGTTGGAAAAAAATACCGCATTTTCAATGTTGGGGTTATTTATTTACAAGATTATTAGGGGAGCACCCACGCCCCATGGATGCGAGTAGTCCAAATTTATGAATATGTTACGTAGCATGGATCTGTCTGAAATTCAGAAGGCAAAACAAGGCCCCCTTTGTAATAATTCAGAAATGCACTTGATTTCGCATTATTTAAAAGAGGAATCCAAGGAATTTCCACGTGGCTGCACTTGCTGCTGGATGCGTAGCATTTAGATAAATAAACTTATTTTTAGGTGCTTTACACAGAATTTAATTAATTTTATCAATAATTTGATTAATATATTATTATTAAATTAAAAACATTGAATAAAATAAATGGTGAATAAGACAAGAAATATTGCTTGGGACAAATGTGGAAATAATTAATTTGATTAAATTTTAACTTGAAAGAGAATGTAATTGTAACATGGATTAAAAAGAGAAATATAATTTAGAACGAATAAAATATGAGAAATTGAGTTATTTATAAAAATATTAAAATATAAATTAAAAAACTTTTACCTAAACAACTTTAAGACCACCAACAAACTATACATTCAAAATTAGCTATATCAAACCATAAGTTGACTTTCAACTTGACATCTATATTTGGGGATGACAAAATCACCTCATCACCTAGGCTCCGTGAAGACCCGTCTCGAATATGGCCGAAACAGGTCCTCTTCCCTCTTTGTCCAACTACATTTTTACTTTTTTAATTTATATGAAATTAATTTTGAGAAAATTAATTATATTATCAGTATTAACAAAAATTCAAAAAAAATGAAATAGGGCATTCTTTGTGCCACCCCGTGTTATATAATAAAAAAAAAATTCCCAACGTAAATTTTGAGGGGGAAAAATAATCAAGCCCGGCCCATTGCGTCCGTCCCTGCCTCCCCACTAGCCTCTGCAGCGCCAACTTCAAGTAGGGTGAGGTAGAGAAAGCAGCCTTGCGTCCCGTTTCGTTTCATTCTATATTTATGTTGTATACTTTTTAAATTTAGTACTAATATTTATTTTTTTACTTCATGATGTGTACTAGTTAAATCCTAAAGGTTTTTTTTTTTAAATAAATAAGTTACGGAAGAATAAAAATTAGAAAAAATATACAGGAGCAAAATAGAAATTTTAAAACTTTTCTATCATCTACTATTTTTATATAGTGTATACACTACGAACTAAATAAGGGTAAGTGATTAAAATTACAATATAGATTAAAAATAGTTTTTTATATTTTTATTTTACAGAAATGGATTTCTTTGTAAGTAGAAAAATAGTGGCAATAATAAATAAATAATACTAATAATGATTAATTAATATTGACGGTCAGGAGTTTATGTGATGGGATGGGGGGAGCTGAAGCTTATATTGATCATTAATTAATTAGCTCCCCGCGTAAACACATTAAAAATACAATGCCTTTAGCCAACCGATTATATATTATTTTATTATAAACTGTATTTTATTCATGACGTGACATTTGTCCATTCAGTAACCGCAGTCCTCTCTTTCTCAATTTTTTTTTCTTTTTGAATTCATACATAATAATGTTGATACCGGTCTTTAGCCTAATTAGTATTTTCTTATTAGATAATAAATGTGTGACTATCTCAATATATTTATAATTATCCATTTATCTTTTAATGTAAAAATGTCAGCATACTGGAGACCAATCTCTATTTTAGATAAATAACACTACTCATAAGGTAAGTACAATCAGTGTACGTTAAAGCAATATAAATACATGTAGATACATCAATAAAAACCAATGCAAAGAAATAACACAAACTAACGTAATTTTTTAGAATTATGTCCAATATTACACGTAGTTGGTGAGAATTGAACTTGGGATCTCAGGTCCTCAACCTAGCCAATTGGCTAGACTTCATTGGCGTCCTTACTTTTTGTATTGTGGATATGTATCAAAATGAGCCATGTATCATTGATGAAGTAAGTCATGTGAAATTTTCTCATTCAATATCTTGTCAAAGACAAGTGGCCCGTGATTTTACGTATTTATAAAAAATCAATAGACAATAAGTGCCAATTATAATTGGTCAATAAACAGATCACCATTTCATTAAATCATCATTTTTGCCGTAACATTTTATTTCCAAAGCAAAATGAAATCTAAAGAAAAGACACCACATGAGAATACATGACTTTTAAGGATTTTTCCTTTCCCCCTTTCCCCTCACCGCTCAAAAAAGGATACATAACTACTATTTTTCCATCTTCAGAATTCTCTGTCATCTTCTCTAAATTGTCATTATCCTTTTGTTTAAAGCAACAACGGTGGGGGTGTAAAATTGAATGGAATTGAGGGTGAAGGTGTAATATGATGGGATGGGGGAGTTAATTGAGTTGAAGCTAATATTAGTATTTAATTAGAAGTTAGTGGAAACCGACTGAATATTAAATATTTTGCACCATTGATATTCAATTGGTGACAGCAAATGCTCAGTTCATGTGGGTAGACAGAGTATCCAAGAATTTATCACATGTTTTGTTGAACTACTACTAGGTCAGATCAAATGAACGTAGGCATTGACAATAATTTTTGTCTAATAGGTTTTATTTAAAAGAGAGATTAAGATTTCATGTAGTTTTCAAGGACAAATCATTCAGCTTGATCCCTAAGATTAAGCAAAAGACATTTCCAATTTAATGGGAGGGAATTCCAACCAGTGGATACACAAAAATGTAGTGGTGAACTTACACTATCCACCTTATATTTGGTAGTTGAGTACTATTTTTTGCATGTATCCACTTAGTCCCGTTCACCCATCCACCGGTGGGTGAACTTAGGCGGGGGGCGGTGCTTGCATGTAGACGGGGAGCGGTGTAAGTTCACCCACTAGTGGATTGGTGAACGGGACTAAGTGGATACATGCAAAAAGTAGTACTCAACTACCAAATATATGGTTTATGGTGGATACTCTTTTCTTAATGAGACATATTTATGAAATTTTTAGTTAAAGCGGGATACGGGGATGGGTACAAAGATCAGGGCACCTACTTGCTTATATATTATTAATTAATATATTATAATAATTTAAATAAAATATATACTAAATTTTAGCTACTTTTCCAATAAAGATTTATGGCCATGTTCACAATAATAAGAGCATCTCTAATGTGACAATATTGAAGGGTGTATATACGGAAAAAAATATTGACATTATACTCAATGAACTCTCTAATGCAATAATGTCTATATTGTATATTTGACAATTTATTATGTATTTTGAAAAAGGAAAGTGCGAGAAATATATTGATTAGATAAATTAATACTTAACATTTTCTATGATAATATCATCTCATGACATTGCTCATGACAATATCAAATATTTAATGTGCCAAATAAATACATTTTTATCAATTGTCACATTTCTGATTTCTCTATGACTACTACCATACATTAGAGATGCTCTGAGGAAGAAATATTATTTTGACATATGAGGTGTATAAACTCTCTCTATGTTTACTTAAATGTTCCCAATCTTTCTTGAAATGACAACGTTTAAGGAGAGTGTGTAAATTTAAAAGTGTGTGTATAAATTTTATACATCTTATATATACAAACAACACTCCTCGAAGGTACTCTACGAATACCTACTTTTGTACAAATTTTTTGATGCCTCGTAACTTTGGAGAAGTTGGTCACTTAAAAGAGGGTTGCATAACCATTTTTTAGGTTATTTCACGTATCTGATAGTGGGAGTCAACTTAGAATTGTTATACTTACTACTGCCCCCGCCATCCCAAAAGAAAAAACTGTTTCTTTGCCAAAAGCAAAAGGATAATAAAATGTGATTTTGTTTGATCGACAAAAGTGTCCACTTTTGAGTTAAGAAGCCCTCAATGTGCTTATTAATTAGCTTGATTCTCCTTTTTATACTCAAAAAAAACCGATCCACATTAGACTCAATGAATATCTACCCCAAATGGTAGACTTTTATTGATTAGCAGACTGCAAGGCAATGACAAATTGGACTTTTTTGATCTGCAGAATTCGAGGGGCATTAATAGACCGGAGTCAATCTATCCGATCCGCCCCCAAAAAAAGATAAAAAGGTTAAAACACAACATGTCAATATGTCATTAAAGAGGGACCTCACCCAAGTACCCAACCCAAATTTTCTATTAATGTTTTAGGTGATTATTAGGTGACAATAATACTCGGACTCAGTTTCAATGTGAATGTGTTTCATTTCGAATTCATTTATGTTAAAAAAACTCGCAGATCAGAAGCCGATCAAGTTTGCTCCGCTATTCACCTCGATCTGATCCGCTTCGCAATTCGTGGATTGCGGGACAAAAACAGTAACACAATTTTCACAAGACAATAATAGGTTTCATTGATGTATCTCATTATCATTATTACTCATTTGACAACTATTTAATTATAACGACACATTTTTAATCTTCATTAAATTTCCCCAATCTACTTTACCTTATTACAATTTTCTCCTTATAATTTCAACTTATAATAATAAGTATCAAACACCCACTGAAAAAATAAAAGAAATATAGTGTTAGCTTCTAAAATAATTTTGTAATCTTTTAATACAATTTAGGCAATTATTCTATTATCATCAAAATAACAATCACGTAGCTTAATTGACGGTTAAATTTTCATGGGATGTTACAATCTATTCCCCTTAAATGAATTGCGTCTTTGAAATTCGGTAAATATTGAGACAATAATTATTATTTTTAAAGCATAATATGCAACCGGATAATTGGTTCAGCTACATACTCTGATTTCCTTTACCATATGTAGTGTCAAAGTATCAAATCTAATTCAAATTCACAAAGATAAAGTTGACTAAATATTCATGATCTAATTCACTTAAAATAACATAATTTATTTGAACTTCATTCAAAATAGGTTAAATAATAACCAACGAAGGTTAATTTGGGTGCAAAATAACCAAAAGAAATCTTTTTAATTGACATAAGGGTTAATCATATAGAAAAATAGAGTTTAAGGACTAAAGGATCATAAAATAAGTTTTTAGATTGATTTGGAAGAAACTAGAAAGTTCAAGGACTTAAATGTAACTCTTTCGAAAAAATCTAGCTGGCACCACCCTTCGGCTCTGTGTGGCCGCCCTGCTGAATCGGGGCACCTGCACTGGCCCTTCTAGTCTGTTCAGATGGTACGGTGAGGCCGTAAGGTTTCAACCTTGCGTTCGCACAGTGCATTTTTTTTCTAATTTTCTTGTTTCCAATACAATTGATTAGCTTTTAAAAGCTAATTATATATACGATAATAGTATTACTAAAATCAAATTTAACTTATTATTAATTGATACAAATAAATCTCAATACATGTAAGTGCACGGATCTGTCGAAGTAAGAGAAATACATATATGTGAAGCAGTAGGATCATACTCTGATACCACGTTTATCACGCCCCCAAATTTATTACCTTAATTTCTCGTATTATCGGTGTTTAACATTAGCGGAAGCATTTGAGAAATAAATTTCAATTTATATTTTAAGGGGAGACTTTACAAATTACAAGTCAAACACCATTACACATAATATCATTTTAGGATAACTGTCGCGGCCACCCACAACGAAATCTCGGCTATACACTGAAATCTCGATCATATACATGTATCTTATTCAAAACTTGGGACGATCCGACCACAAAGTTTCTTAATTTAATACCTACAGGGTTGTTAGATGAAAGGAGGGGTGAGTACAACGTATTCAGTGAATA
>CAVNYN010276725.1:0-21377 GCA_963692815.1 Nyctanthes arbor-tristis
TGCCTGCACTTGGTATTTTAAGGATCCTGCATAATACATGGTTTTGTTTTTCTCACACTCAAGTGTGTGCTTGACATGATTCTGGCTGCAATTCTGCCAAACACTTTTCAATCCAAAAGGGTACTTAATTATGATATCCCCACAAGAAGGCACACTGCAGCGCGAGTTGTTTTGGGCTGTAGAGATGGTTAAACAAGACTCAAGTAGCAGAATCAAGATGCCGAAAACTGCAAGGAAAAGGTTGCTGTTCAACATGGATCACGAAAAAGAGAAGAATTTGCAAGAAGGAAGGGGTAGATCTCTCGTTATTGATCTAAGGTTTGAGCAAGAAAATAAAGACTTGTTTCTTGGATATTGACTCCACATAAAAAGTTATACAAATGATACACTATAGGATTCTATTAATTAATCTACTCATCACATCTCTTTTTTGTTTTTGTTTTTTTTTTTTTTTTGGTGATATACGGGGGATATATCCCCCCCGAGGGTATTCAGGGAGGAGTAGATGTTGTTCGAATCCGAGACCTCCAACCCAGAATTCAAGTATCCTAATCATTAAACTACAATTTGAACCACACATCACTTGTAATTTTTTGTTGATATATCCACGCATCACTCTTGATTTTTTGCTAATATATCCACTACGTTTGTGTTTGCACAAGTGGTTGATTTTCCAAGTACTTTTTTTTGTCGAGGACCCCATGCGTTAATGTCGACGACCCCATGCGTTAATGAAAAGGAGACAAACAATTCTGCATAGTTATTGCACACGATAAGAGTGGAATGCAAGAAGTCAAGTGAAACGCAAAACTGAGTGGTCTAGTTTTTTCTTTGCAAACCAAAAATTAGTTGTCTAGTTGACTTCAAGTTTACGAGTATGTGTAGAAAATGAAGTGAGGAAGAAGATAGAAATTTGGGAAAGATAACACTCAGTTTATTAATTAGACAGTTTATTAGTTTCCTCAAAACACGATGAGATTCCTCATCTCCTTCATTTTCCTGGTGCTACTAGCTGCAGTAGCAGGAATTTCACCATCCCAAGATGTTGAGTGCCAACCAACAAGTTGTGGAATCTCTGGTCCGATGATTAAATTCCCCTTTCGACTGAAGGGACGTCAAGTGCAACGCTGTGGCCATCCTGGCTTTGAATTATTATGCAGCGAAAGCAACGAAACTGAGTTCGAGCTTCAATTTCCAGTGGTAGCATCACCCAACAATGTCTTTCTTCCCATGTTTGCAAAAGTATTAATCTGGAAGATTGACTACAAAGCACAGATGATATATGTAAATGCCTTCACAGCAAAATATTGCCTTCCAGAACAACCTCCAAAAGTAAACTTATCCATACCCGCATTCAGGCTGAGTGGTTTGTCAACAAAGGAGGAGGGTTATACATTATTCAATTGCTCTTCTAACAAATTATCAGCAGTTTATATTCGCCCAGTATCATGTCTTAATACTCCTAAAAATAATTACAAAATCCTAGCTGTTCAATATTCTGATCCAGTTCATTCCCCCAGGGTCTCTTCATGCTATAAGATGTACAGTATTTCATATGTTCCAGGCAGTACAGTGACAGGGCAACAGGAACAACAAAGGATAGACATATCCCTGCACTGGTCCAAACCATCTTATGTAACAAAAGGTGATCTGTCCCTGCTATATATAGTAAATGATGAAGATTATGTAGCACGTTTACATTAATCTCAAACTTAGGAGAGAAGATCTAACAGTGCTTTACTTAACAGGTGCTCCAAGGAAACTCATTGCTGGTAAGATTATCTATTTCTCCTGGTGTACAAAGATATTGCCCTTACCATGAATATTTGCTTTCAGGTATAGTAATCGGCGTTGTTTTCATGTTTTTCCTCACTATCATACTCTACCGCATCCTAATCTCAAAAATCAGAAACAAACAGTTTCAGAAAAAGATTGAGGGCTTTTTAGAGGATTATGTGTCCCTTAGACCTACAAGATATACATATGCAGACATCAAGAAAATTACTAATAATTTCAAGAATCAACTTGGCCAAGGAGGTTATGGGATAGTGTACAAAGGGAAGATTTCCATTGAGATACTTGTTGCTGTTAAGGTACTTAAAGATTTTAAAGGAAATGGCGAGGAGTTCATCAATGAAGTCAGTACAATAGGCAGAATCCACCATGTGAATGTGGTTCGCTTACTTGGTTATTGTGCTGATCAACATAGACGAGCTCTTGTTTACGAGTTTTTACCAAATGACTCGCTTGAAAAGTTTGTCTCATTAGGATATCAGAAGAGAACACTAGATTGGGAAAAACTGCGTGAAATTGCTATAGGCATAGCCAAAGGACTTGAGTATCTTCATCAAGGATGCAACCAACGCATCCTTCATTTTGACATTAAACCTCACAACATCTTACTCGACTACAACTTCAATCCAAAGGTGGCTGACTTTGGCTTGGCAAACTTGTGCTCAAAGGACCAGAGTGCAGTTTCCATGACTGTTGCTCGAGGGACAATAGGCTACATTGCACCAAAAGTCTTCTCAAGGAACTATGGAAGCGTGTCTTATAAAGCTGATGTCTATAGTTTTGGCATGTTGTTGGTCAATATGGTTGGCGGGAAGAAGAAATTCCGAGCTGCAGAAGAAGAGAACAGTGAAATTTACTTTCCCGAATGGATGTACAATCAACTCGAGAAAGGAAAAGAGATTGAAACCGAGACTGAGAAAGAT
Organism: Nyctanthes arbor-tristis; assembly: GCA_963692815.1. Classification (NCBI taxonomy): domain Eukaryota; kingdom Viridiplantae; phylum Streptophyta; class Magnoliopsida; order Lamiales; family Oleaceae; genus Nyctanthes; species Nyctanthes arbor-tristis. The sequence goes on from CAVNYN010276725.1 coordinate 2,718, forward strand.
GAGGACAACAAAATAGTTCGGAAACTAACAATTGTGGGTCTTTGGTGCATTCAATGGTATCCAGCCGAGAGGCCTTCAATGAAAGAAGTGATTCAAATGCTAGAAGGAGAAGAAATGCCAATCATGCCACCAAATCCTTTTGCCTCTATGAGAACATATACAAATTTAGATTCAGACGACTATACTTCTAGAACAAGTGCTGCTACCTTACTGTCATGTTCATAGGTTCGACAACATGGGAGTGTCATTACCTATCTGGATTTCTGTTTGCATTTTGTATACCCTTTTATAATACGAAATTCTTCTTTCTACTAGTCTACTACATATTTTTTGGGATTTGTTCCATCAGTACCCTCTTTGTTCCTTCTTGTACCTAGGTTGATTATTATTTGGGCAAAAAGGTGTTTTCAGTTGACTTTTATCCACGGCGTCTTCCTTGGAAGGAAGGCCATGTGCGTTGTCCAGCTTGTGTGGGGGTGGAACTGTCCATGCCCAGCAAGAGTCTATGGGGCAATTGGTCCCTTTGAATTATCGATTTTTCGTGATTTGTCCAAACCATAAGCCATTGGTCATATGACAATCAAAAAAGACCCAATGTGAATTTGACTTTGCTAAGTTAGTGATGTAACACTTCCGATGAACTTTCTTTGTCAAGATTTCACATATTAACTGGTTTGAATTTCTCACTCATAGGCATTTTAAGTTGTCTAGCTCCTTCGTATGAGAAAGTTGAATTATTACCTTCAGAAGTTGGTTAAGCAATACCGCCACTTGCAATTTTTCTAAAGAACCACCCTCTAATGCGGGCTCCTCGTCGGTTCATTAAAGAAAACTCATTTTTATATCGCGGTTCATCTTAAGATCAAACATTTTCAATAAACTAGCCCAGCTCAAGGGAAATTGTCATGCCTTTCTGCATTTCTTATTCAACTAATTTTTCCTTCACTTCAAAGCATAATGGATTTACTTATTTTTACTTTCAAAAACCAGAAAGAATACTTAATTTTGAATTTAGTAATTGATAAATTAAACTGAAAATTCATGGGAAATGGAAAAAATGAGAGAAAGAAAAGGAGGGGAAAAAAAGAGCTCGATAGAGTTAAAGACATACTTCAGAATATAAGAGATAGAAATTAATGAAGACTCCCGGGGCTTGCCACAAAACCTAGAAACATAATTAATTACTGCACTAGTTCGCACAAAGATCCAGATTATAATAATCTGTCATACGACATCATTTTATTGGTTTCATTTTTTTCAAAAAGTCAAAAAGTAAAAGTCAAGCCGTAATTTTTTACTTTTTACAAAAAACAACTAATAAAATGATGTCACGTAATAGATTATAATCCAACAAATAATCTAAATTATATTCTAATTGTAGGCCTCTATATAATTTTCTCAAATAAAATTGCAATTCTAGCTCCAAGAAACCCCGGCCCATTTATGCAATAAACACAAGCCCAACTTGGAGCCCACATCTCGGTCCTGTTCTCCTACATCATTCTCCCCCACTTTGAAAAGGATTCGACCACGAATCCAAGAAGAGGATATCATATTTATCCACAGCAAGAGCTAAGAATAATAATGATGACTTCTTGGCTTGTTCCTTAATGCTGTAAGAGGAAACCCAGTTCTGGAATTTGGGAATCCATTTGAAGAGTGGATTGCAAAATTTGTTCCTGCTGATTCGTAATTTGTGAGGCTTGATTTCACATCAGCAAAAGTAAAGAAAAATGTGCAAGAAATTCCCAGCAAGCATAAAGGTAAAGAAGCTCCCATGAAATCTGTCACGGTAATAACAGAAGCAGCACTTGGAAGATGCATTTTTAAATATAGTTATCAGGGTCTGCTTCAAGCAACTAAAATTCAGCCTCAATAATTGACAATAATCATGGCAACAATCAGTTCTCTTCTTGAACTCGAAAATAAGAACTTCAACACGATCAAAAATTTTCTCGATCTTGCATTTCATCTTCTTGGGAATCACAACTCCAATCTCAAAACAATAGTGTGTAAATCTGTTCTATTTCTGATCAGTTTCTTTTTTTTCTTTTGAATGAAAGCAGATACATAAATAAGGAAAGAGAGTTAGCTGCCTCATGGGGAAATAAGCTTTTAGATCGACTGATATCAAGCCAGAAAATAAATATGCAGCTCAAGATTATAAAGTAGATGTAGGCTTAATTAATTAAATGGTACCAAAAATCCGCCTACATATGGGCAGACCAATCACCGCCCCCATGTAGGCGGGGGCGGTGTAAGTTCACCCACCAGTGGGTGGGTAAACGGGACTAGTAAGTCCTAACTACTCCAAAAATTTTGATCTGTTATCTAGGAAGTAGGAACCATCTCATCGTCTGAATAATCCTTAACTACATTTCCTCATTTTATTAACCATCTCATCATCTGAATAATCTTTAACTAATAGGCACTAGAAGCAATTCCAACAACTTAGAAATATTTTTCAAGCTATCCAGCAATTTTATTTAGCAAAAACCTCTGAATCTTGCAAGTATAGAAATATCATCTTAAACACATTTAAGCTATAAGAAGCAAAGACTCATGCTATTCAGGCCCCAAGCTCAAGAAGCTGTGCTCAAGAAACACTACTGTTGGTTCAAGAATAAAATTAACTTCTGGTACACTTTGAAGAATTTAAAACACCCATGTTGGTGTTCCACAAAAATAAAGCCTGAAAATTATAAAGTAATTTTCAATTAATTCCAGCAGCCTTTGGGAGTTGGATACTACTGATCCTCAAAAATCATTCAGGAACTAGATGAGAATTATACTAGCCTTCAGAATACCTAACAAAAAGCATCACCAATACCTAAAATACAATCTAAATAGCCCACAAAATCATTAGACAAACTATCAGAACAATTCAATACATCAGTCCATAAAAACCCCAACCAAATTACTTAAAATACTAATTCTATATCTTCTACCAATTCTCATCCATACTTCACACATTCCTGGAAGAATGTAGATTCAGGCCCCCAATTTTTCGTTTGCCTGTTAATTATAATTAACTCTACTAATTTTTCATTTCCCTGCCACTAAAAAAATGCAAAAAGGGGAAACGTGCCATTTTCTTTTCTTTTGTAGTCACATACCAGGGAAAATTACATTCATGTAAAGTACGAGAAAATCTAGGAACTAACGTTTATAGCAAGTACAGGTAGAATTTTACCCAGATTACAAAGTTCGGTGACCAACAAATCGAGAGGACGCCGCCAACGGAGAAGCACTGGAAGAAGAAAAAAACGAAAAAATTTCTTTCGGGTCACTATAGTCTAGAAAACACTAGAGAAGACGGTGGGATATTCCAGACACACTATAGTAGTATATTTATTTATATTAATTCCGAAGATTACATATTTTTGCTACTTTGGGAGAGAAGATCGAACAGTACTTTACTCAACAGGTGCTCCATGGAAACCAGTTGCTGGTAAAATCATCTATTTCTCCTGGTGAAGTTCAATTTTGAAGATATTTCCCTTACTATAAATATTTGGAGTTTGCTTGCAGGTGAAGTAACTGGCGGTCTTTTCATGTTTTACCTCATTATGACACTCTGCCACGGCCTAATCTTGAAAATTAGAAAGGAAGAGTATCAGAAAAAGATGGAGGGCTTTTTAGAGGATTATTTTGCCCTTAGACCTACAAGATTTACATATGCACATATCAGGAAAATTACAGATAGTTTCAAGAATGAAGTCGGCCGAGGAGGTTATGGGATAGTGTACAAAGGGAAGCTTTCCAATGAGATACTTGTTGCCGTTAAGGTCCTTAAAGATTTTAAAGGAAATGGTGAGGAGATCATCAATGAAGTCAGTACAATAGGCAGAATCCATCATGTGAATATGGTTCGTTTACTTGGATATTGTGCTGATGGACGTAGACGCACTCTTGTTTATGAGTTTTTACCAAATGACTCGCTCGAAAATTTTGTCTCATTAGGACATGAGAACAGAACACTAGATTGGGAGAAACTTCATCAAATTGCTATAGGCATAGCCAAAGGACTCGAGTATCTTAATCAAGGACGCAGCCAACGCATCCTTCATTTTGACATTAAACCTCACAACATCTTGCTCGACCACAGCTTAAATCCAAATTAAGTTCTCTGACTTTGGCCTAGCAAAGTTGTGCTCAAAGGATCAGAGTGCAGTTTCCCTTACCGTAGCTCGAGGGACAATAGGCTATATTGCACCAGAAGTCTTCTCGAGGAACTATGGAAACGTGACTTATAAAGCTGATGTTTATAGTTTTGGCATGCTGTTGATCGATATAGTTGGAAGGAAGAAGAAATTCCAAGCTTCAGAAGACAAGAACAGTCAAATTTACTTTCCCGAATGGATGTACCACCAACTAGACAAGGGAAAAGGGATTGAAACCCAGACTCAGACATACAAAGACGACGCCAAAATAGTCAGGAAACTACCAACTGTGGGTCTTTGGTACATCCAGCGAAGGGGCCTTCAGTGAAAGCAGTGATTCAAATGCTGGAAGGAGAAGAAATGCCAATCATGCCACCAAATCCATTTGCCTCTACAAGAGCAACATATACAAATTTAATTTCAGATGAATATACGCCCGGAACAAGTGTCTTCAGCCCCACTAGTTAGTTAATGTCGTCTTCATAGTTTTGACAACATCGGAGTGCCATTGCGTATCTGCTTTTCTGCTTGCATTTTGTATACTTTGTCATAACTCCACAAAACACTTGTAAGCAAGTTTGATTATGCATTGGGCATTGGTTAAGTACACTGATTAGTCCACAGTGTATTCCTAGGGAGCCAGATCTGGCGCCCCGCTTATGTGTGGTGGCGAGTCGGAGATTATGTTGAAGCTATTAAAATTCATACAAGGAAGACAAAAAGAAGAAGATTAGCAAAGCAGCTTGGAGGGTTCAATTGCTTAAATTAGTTTGTGTCTGAAAGTTATTAACTTAAATATAACGTAACTAAACTCAAACGTAGAGACAAGAAGATTTTCTATAGAAACAGATCGAAAAGTTGAACTCATACATAGAGACAAGATTTTAGTAAAATGATCAAAAGTTGAACTCAAAGTTCAGTTAGTCCAACTGTAAAAATTTCCAATAAACTAGCCCAGCTAAGAATAAATTGTAATACAGTTTTGCATTTCTTATTGAATTAATTTTTACTTCACTTTAAAATATAATGGTCATTGTTACTTTCAAAATCCATAAAGAACACTTACTTTTGGAACTTATTGGTAGACTAGTGTGGGCATGTGCATTGCACGTGATGCAATCAAAATTTGGTATTTAATAGCGTGATTTCTGAAAAATACTGCATCATATATACTGTAGTAGGATGATAGTTCTGTTAAGTAATTGAACAATTAAAAGAGATAGTTAAATATCAAAATAATCTATTTTACAAACTATTTTATTTTTAATTCTAATGTTAAAAGAAAAAAAAAGATCACATCTCTTTATCCAAAAAATAGACTCTTCATCCATTTTAATAGACAAAAAAGATTCTATATTTACTTCTATAATAATCTCCTTAATTACTGCACTGTGAAAAAAGTTCAAATGAATATTTGATACAAAATCCCAATAATCTTCTGCTATGTGTGCATATGATCGGATAATCCCGCCATACATCTGGCGGAAGATCATTACTGCAAAATCCCTCTACAACTTGCAACATTCAATCCAAAAGCATTTCCGTTACTGACATATTCAGGAGAATATAACATTACATGGACTACATTGAGAGCTAGAATAAGAATGCAGTTTTAAGAAGACAAAGTGAGATGTAAAAGTTTGTTCATAACTCAATTGCTTGGTGATAAAACCACCAAAATGGGTACAACATTGTACAAGTTGTATAGATTGCATGAGGTCCTGTCAACACTAAAATGTAAAGTGTGATCTGTGGTATCCCAGTTTTTCCCCAGTGATAGATTAAAACGTGAGGATCAAATTTGATATGAACATAAGATTAAGGATTAAAATGGAACAAGAATTTAAAAAAAAAATTGAAAAGAGAAGGCAAAGTCGGTTTGTGAGCGACTTTGACCTTTTGGCATATATATATAAAGGGGACGAAAGAAAGAAGAAAGCAAAGGGACCAGAAACAAGTCTGCCAAATTCTTGCGAGAAGGAAGGGAAAAAAATTGGGATAAACTTAGGAAAAGAAGGAGAAGAATACAATAATCTAGCACAAGTGTTATTGGTCCTTAAGCTTTGAATTTATATAAGTTTAAGAATGCAAATTTTGTTATGGTTTATGGAATTTTTATGAACATGCAATACTAGATTGTAATTTTGTTTACTACACATTTTAACGGCACGAAATTGTTCTTTGGTTATGAAATTTGAGGTTCATGATGTTAGTGTAAGAAGTTATGGTTGGCTAGTATATGGATGAAATTTTATATGGAGGAAATAAAGTTGAAAGTTTTTATATAAGTTGGTGTTATGATTTTACGGAGTAATATCATGGTAATTGAAAATTTAGTGAAGCTGGGAATAAATGCAAGGAAGGGGGTACTTAATGTTTGATAGAAATGTAGGAAGTTTTGTTTAAAAATTAAGAGTTAGTGTTGTTATTTTTACTGGGTATTTGAGACTTTAATATGTGATACTATTACCATTTGTAAGATGAAGTAAAGTTTAGAATATTATATGAAGGAGGCAACTATAAATCAAATTGAAAAATGCAGAAATCTTGGGAATTTAAAGGAATGTAGGACTTAGTTAGTGTTGTTATTTTTAGGGGGTATTTGAGACTTTAGTATGTGATATTATTACCATTTGTAAGATGAAGTAAAGTTTAGAATATTATATGAAGGAGGCCACTATAAATCAAATTGAAAAATGAAGAAATCTTGGAAATTTAAAGGAATGTAGGACTTGTAACCCAAAAAGTAAATTTCATATTGATACAATTAACAGAACTAGGAAATGAGGGATTTGGGTAGTTTAAAAATAATAGAAGACTTACATTATCTAATTGGATTTTATATTGACACATATAGTGTTTTAGAAACTTTTCAGCATTTGGAAGTAAATGAAATAAAATTAATAATAGTTCATAGAAGGAGTAAACAAATATATAGATTATTAATTATATTACTCATGTTATGTTTCAAGGGGGACAAAGGAAATTGGAAAAGTCTACCAATCAAACTAAATTATATATATAGCCAGTGATGGAACTTCCTCTATTTTCTTAAAATGAAGTTTATTATGTTTTGATTTTACATGGTGCCATGAAATTCATGATAAAGAATTCTTTTATGAATTTCTTTGAAAATTTTCTTCTTTCATTCGAAAAGGTTATGAACTTGAAAATGTGTTGTTTAAGAATTTCAAAAATATGATTTATCTAAAATTCAACTGATGAATGATTTAAAATTTCCCAATATGGTAACTTACGTTTAAGAATATGCTGCTTACTGATGAAAGGGTCTATGGCTCAAACTGACAAAATGATATGCCGTCCAGGTGAAGGGGCCTATGGCTGAAGCTAGTTGTTGTGCCGCCAGGGGCAAAGGGCTCATATGGTACTCATGACCTTAAGTTGATGTCTACGTGCGTATGACTTGATATTATGGTTATTGGATTACATGAGATGTTGGATACTTTCTTGGTGGAATTAATTGTATAATCTTGTTGGATTGACATGGTAGTGAAAGAAAATTTTTTTTTGTTTGAAAAATTATGGAAGTTTCTCAACTTTCCACTCCCTAGGCATTATTGCTCACGAAAATCTTCCGATCTTTTAAATGTTTTTCTTTACAAGTAATAACTGAAAACGAGTCTTTTGACAAGATTGGCATGATCAAATAGAAATATGGCATGTAAATATGTCTTGATGTACTTGGAAATATAATGTAGTATTTTGCATGCATATGTATAACAAGAAAAAGAGAATGAGACTAATATACTTTTATACGCATATATCTTTATGTAAATTTCATTATGTTATAATGTGTATCCATTTGAACTTGGTGTGTTGTGGTCGTGGAAGGTTTTAACTATTGTTTTGACTATGGGTTTGGTAATAATTAATTATACATGGTGGATTATGAGACGTTGTCAAAACTTTTCTAAATATAATTATTGTCGGCGCACATCATGCTTCAAGTGTATTAGAGATACTAGAAGTGTGATGTGTCATGATATATAATTTCACATGTAGATTGCTCTCTTTAGCAATTCCATGGGCAATTCCTTTTTTATGGGAGATTGATGCTCTCATGAAAAGTTAACTTCTGTGCGCTGTGCAATTTATACTCTTCATACACTGTCATGGTCCGTACACATAATGTATCCCTTGGAGGATCATATAATTAGAACACCTCAACTAACTAAATACTATAAATATATGTAAATTAACTTCAAATCAAAAAGGATCCATAACAATGGTCCATGGAAATGCCTCATCAAAAAGGATATTTCTCAGTTGAAATTTGCTCTAAAACATATAAATTTGAAGGTATTATGTCCACAACTTGACATTCATAGAATGATAGAAAACATAATATTCATCATAAACACAGTACTTACTCCAAATACTTCTGGACGGCCCCAGGTAGATGTCTTGATATATTTCTTAGCGCAATAGGCATCTCGAGAGAATGATGCATTATGTAAATAGAGAAATAAAACAAGAGTTAAAACATCAAGAACATCAAAATCTCGGATAAACACATATCAAACATACGCGAAATGGTTGAGATGATGAACCATGAGCGTGCATTTAACTATGAAATAAAAGTTAGACCTCTCTACAAAGTATAAACGCCGAAAATTATTTTCCTGACCATATTAGATACAAATACAATTCCACATCAAAGGGTAATCATTTTTTCTCGGCACAAAAAGTTACAAAAATCTTTAATTGGAGACACGGGGATCAAGTTAGACAATTTGTGAAATGAAATCAATAGCCAAAACGAATAAAGGGACAATTTTTAAAATGGCCAAATTCAAAAATACAAATTCAAATATGGTCCATTTCAAAAACCAGTGCAAAAATAGTCATATTTTTAACAAAATTACATTCTTGCCCCTAGAGCAATAATTTTTCTTTTTTCTTTCCTTTAAATATGAGAGATGGGTAATAACCACCGAGTAAAGAAGTATAATATTCTATACAATTTATCTATACGTCTCTATAATCATGTCTAATGATTCTCGACCATTATTCATTGATAAAAAAGATAAGTATGATATTTCATACAGTTTATTTGTATATCTCGACATTTATTAACGATAATTCTCGACAATTATATCTTTTTGGGACCACTCGAACAACGCATTCTGTATAATCTTATATATATATATATATATATATATATTAAAGTAGGATAATGGTCATAAACAAATTTTCTCGCCAAAACCATTATCCTACTTATATATGCTTCTATTTTTATTTATTTTAGTTTAATAATAATATATACATGTATATAATATACGCATTTCCAACTAATTAAGCTTCAAATTAAATTTCTAATATCTTATATATATGTTTTTATTTTATACACATATATAATATACGTAATTATAATATATATATTATAATATACATATAATAAAAGTTATATCCCGGGTTTGGATTTTTGAGTAGAGATATTTTCCCAATAAATAAATAAATATATATATATATCTACTCTCCCGCTTATATATGCTTTTGTTTTATATGTTTTCAATCTTATACACATTCTCATATTAATATATATTATATACTAGTATCCCCACCCGTGTGTTGCACAGGTAGAATACAGCAATACATTAATCAAATATAGCATTATATCCAAATGCAAATATCGATCGATTGTTTTGAAATTGTCAATATAATTGAAGTACAAAACTAAATAAAACATCTATTTAAACTAATATAATGTAATTGTAAATTTATTTAAATACAAAACAAAACATAGCATTATAATGAGATATTGTAAACCCAAACTTAATATAATTGAATTAACAGAAACATAATAATTACGCTGAAGCGTACCCAATTAATAATAAACAAAAAGAGATTATTTGTAAAAACAACAATAATAAATATTGAAAAAATTGCACAAATCCAGCGTTATTATTAAAAACTGGAAAAGTTAACAGATCGGAAGAGCGTCGTGATATTATAAATATAAATTATTATTAACCCAGAGCATGCATTGAATATAAACTTTTGTATATACTCCTTATAATCACTTAAGGAGATGTAAAACCTGTTAGCATAAAATTATGTGTACGTGAGCATTGAGAAAAGTTGTATTCTCTTGCAAAACAAACATATTTATTAGACATAATCATGCTATATATATTCACGCAGGATAACACAAAACTTCAAATTTTATTATAATAAATATAGCCTAGTAGTGTATCACACATTTCAAGAAAGTGATCAAATAAAATACATACATCCAATGAAAATTTCCACAATTCGATAGTTGGAACTCAAAAAATTACAACAAACAAACCATCTATAGGTACAAATACAACAAAGATGAATAAAACCAAGCATAAATTGTTTATTATGATTATCAAGACCTTAAAAATAAATCATAAAACACATATTTCATAATGCAAAAAAAGAAATTCGTCATAAATATAGAACTAAGATGAATAAAGAACTAAGAATAAAAAATACAAAATGGTAATCTAACCTCCTTGTCGACAAAAATAATTCAAGATTATTCTTTATTTGCTCTCCATATATTGACATCTACTTACCAGTTCACCGAACTTTGACACGCCAATCCATTCTTTTCTTATTGACATCTCTAAGCATATTGTTATTAGTCATATTGTTGAATTAGGATATTGATAAAGCGGAGAAGTAAGTAACTTTGCGAAATAGAGTGATAAGCAGTAAAGAGAGAGTGGGAATACGTGAAATAATGTTTAAACCTGTAGGGATATATAATGAAAGACAGAATGACAAAAGAGATAACAATGGTATGATTTATCTACTTACAATAAGTAGATAAATCAATAGTTTAAAAAGAATGTGATTCTATCCCTAAATCACAGTTAATTTCAAATTCTAATTAGAGATAATCAGCCAATTAGTGGAGGCTTGCAAACAAATTTATAGTAAGATTTCGGTAATCTGTTCTATGTCTATTTACCATAATTACATAAATCAATAATTCAAAGAGAATCAGACTATAGTAAGATCACAGTAATGCTGTTATATATCCATTTCATTTTCTTTTAATCATTTATCTAATTTATCACTAGTATAGCACTCGTGCGATGCAAGATAAGAACAATGTTTAAAAATATAACAATATGAATTTGAAAAATAAATGGAAAACATTTATATGTTAGTTGAAAATATAAAAGATGAATAACGTTAAAAAATATAATAATATGAATTTGAAAAATGAATGAGAAACATTTGTACATAGGAAAATATCGAATTCATGGAAAAAAATTTAATCTTTGAGTTTTTTTGGAAAATGGGAAATGGAATTTTAAATTCTATGGTAGAGGAAAACACAGGGAAATAGGCAAAACATTACATCATCAGTTAGCTTACAGCACGAGTCAAATGCGGGAAATAAGGTAGAAACTACACTTGATTTAGATTAATATAATATAGATTTTAAGTTAATGACAATTGGACGGTATTATTGTCTTTTTAAGTAAAAAAATGTTATATCACTTAAAAATGTGATATTTGAGGTTGAAATGATTAAGTTTGAAAGGTTATGATTAAATTGGATAATAGGATGAAATCTCATAGTTAAATTGTGCAAATTAACCATTTCAAAATAGAAAAAAATAAAAAAATTAAATATGACGTCAACGATTTAGGTGGGAAAACTTACTTTGACTATTCTTGATTTAGATACATATAGATACGTATATAAATTTGGAGATTGTAAGTTAACCTCGAATCTTATTTTTTTTCATATATATATATGTGTGTGTGTGTGTGTGTGTGTGTGTGTATATGTATTTTTTTAAAAAAATTAATCCCTAATCTTATGTTATTTGTTATCCATTAGTGTTTGCTATATCTATTATCTTAGTTTTTAGGTTATCTTCAAAGATTTTATATTTCTTCAAAATTCTAACACTTAACAGACAAATTTCAAGTTTTGGATTATAGGACTTTCTTTTCATCTCGTTAAGTGCCTACTCATGAGATTGATGTCATAATAATAATAAAGAAGTAAAATTAAATCAATTTCAAAACTAAAATCTTACAACGAATTTATTGAATGGAATCCTACTTTTAATTCTTTTCAGAGTGGAAAATGGGTAAAAATTAATGTTATGGATAAATTATATAGAATTTTTTCTTTTAGCGTAATATTGCTTACCTTGGTATTTTATAATAAGATGGTGTGTACTTTTAGATTTTCTAGAATGGATTTAGTGAATTGTGATTTCTTTAGAGAATGCGAAAAATAATTTTTTCAAGAATATATGGTAGAGAATGAATGTGGTAAAGAATTTATGTTGATAAATGAATACCATCCACACTATAAATGTTCTTAGAATTCTTGTACTGATACTTATTGAACAAAGACTGATACTTCTTGAACAAAGATATGGATGTATGGTAATTTTAGAGTTATATAAATTTTGTATCTTCTTTTTTTCCACAGTTTAGTTTTTATATTCGACATGAAATCAAATTTATGTTAAAAAACTTCTCATTAATTCTCATTTTTATTAGTTAAAATACTGTTATATGAATAACAATTTAGGACTTGTTTGGCATAGTTTATTTTTTTATTTATAAATTCACCTACCATGATTTGACGACTACTCAACAATCACTACACATTTCAAACTTCAATTAAATTTATACCACTCATTTTCACTCTTTATAAATTCTATTTATAAATTGACTTTATAAATCTAACCAAACGGGCTCTTAATTAGTTTTGTGTCAAGTGAAAGAATTGTACATAATAACATTATAATTGTTAGTAACATATGTATATGAGTGAATAATATACAATAAAATTGTGATTATTTAGTTCTTTAAATTGTCAAGTATTTTTTGGCTAATTATTATATTCCGTGCAACGCACGGGTAACAGCTAGTTGAACTGTAAATCTCAACACCTACATGTAGTAAATCTAAATAGTCTTCTTCTTTTTCTTTCCTTTTTTTTTCATATACGAAAAAGTATAACTCATTTTAGAATTTTTGTCAACAATTAGCGCTTAAGAGCATCTCTAATACATATTCATAGTCATAGAATAAATTGACAATTAGCAAAAAAGTGCTTATTTGACAAATTAAATGCTTGACATTGTCATGTAGATGAAATTTTCCATGACACTGTGAAGCATTAATTTATCAAATCAAAAAAATTTTCTCACTCTATTTTTTCAAAATGTCTAATCATAACTTGCTAAATATACAATATTGACATTGCTGCATTGGAGAATTTTTTGAGTGTGATGTCGATATTCTTTGACACATATCCATCTAAGACATTCCACATTGACTTTGCATTGGAGATGCTCTAAGTGTTAATTCTTGCATAAAGTCTTAAATGAGTTTAGACTTGTGAAATTAAATAAATGAATAAAAGACCAACTTGATTCAATTTATCATTCAATGCCACTTTGATAGTGATGCTAAATGCAATACAAAATACAATCTATAGAATATCTATATATTTTATGTGTAAAGAAGTTGAAATCTTGCTAGCTAGTGGTAGCATTCATGAATCTTCAATAGATACAAGAAAATATGAAAATATGCATGTTTTAACATGTGAGTTTTAGACATTTCATATTGTATAGATCTATATTTTAAATATTAATCTCAACATTTATTTGTTCAGACTCATAATCTAATTAATTCTTAATTTATTTGTCAACATTGATCTCGACATATTGACATTTATCTATTAAGATTGACATTGTAAATTACAATCTCGACATTTATCTGTCGTGACTCCTAATTTAATTGATTCTTAACACATTTTATTCATTTGTTATCTTGACTAACTTTGTCCTTTAATTGAAAGTGTTTCAAATATGAGTGGTATGGCTAGAATTATTGCTCCACATCCCAAAACAACTACTAGTCGTTTATCTTTAACGTTATGGCTTCATATTCAAAATTAATGTATAGAGCACAAATGAAGTATCAAAAATTGATAATTTGCTATTCCAACTATCTACCAATTTGTTATTCCAACTATCTAAAATTACTCTAATTAATTGTCAAAATTCACAAAAGTATTACAGAAAAAATAGTTACCTCAAATGTCAACCTCCATTCCCATAAAGAGAGAGAGGGAGAGAGAGCTAAATATCCTGTAATTATGCAAAAACTCAAAATTTATGAGTGGCAAAACGAAACAGATTTACTTCACCGTACTTTTTCTGTTCACCACCACCACTTGAATAATCTACTAGCATAGCATCCGTTTCAAAAACAAGAGAAGAATGGAGACGATGCTTCGTCCAGCCCAAAGTTTCACAAACCCCAACGCCTCTGCCAAGTGTATGTAATTTTTTTTGGGGGAAAGCAAAACCAATAAATGGGGATGGTGTACTCATTACTTTCCTCAACTAATAATGACAGACGGCCAATACTAATCTGTTTATCCAAACTAAAATTTAGAAAAAAAAAATCATTTCCCTTTCATACACAACACAAAGTCATGGACTTGGACCTGTGGCCTAATGTGCCCCACAAACCAGTGGCTTTCTAGGAATTCTCAAGCAACTGAGTCCACTCCCAAGAACCATGGAACAATCTGTTTGAGGTCTTTGCATCTATTTCCCAGGAATGCAATTGAAGGAGAAATCAAATCCCTCATTCCTAAACAACAAATTGTTACAATCTTGACTGAAAGCTTGTTGTTTGCCAAGTTCAACACTTCAAATTTGGCTCAAACAGGATATGGAATCAGACAAATGACCCATCAATGAGTCCACGGGTTGAGGAAATTTGGAAGTGGAAAATGATGGATATTTCTTCTAATTTAAAAATGAAACTCAATGTAAAGCCTCCAAAATTCAGAATCTCCATTAATGAAAAACAAGAAAATGTAATTAAGCAAAATCCCTGATAACGAAATCAGAAAAATCCAACCTAAGTGAGCACGATGGCATAACCAGCCTCCTTGATATTCTTCTTCACAATCCTTAAAGTCATCTATGCCTTCACGACGATGCATTGGGGTGCAACAGAATGCTCTTATACAAAACCTTAAAGTATCCAAATTGGGTCACGTCGATTAGCTCAAGCAGAATCCTGTACTTCTGGTACGACCATGGCTGCCGCTCACCTAGCCGAACTTCTTCTTGTTTTTCTTGAATCTGGTTGTCATCTTTGATTTGGTAGAATTCTCCAATGACGATAAGGGAGGGGGAAGGGAAGAGGGCGAGCAGGAGAGATAAGAAGCTAGAGAAGGAACTAGTCAAACTGATTTAATAAACTAAATTGGTATTATATTTTTTTGTTTAGGGGCAATTTTGTCCAAAAAATAAGAAAATGGACATTTTTGTTTAAGTTTAAAAAGTGGTTTGTTTTTTAACCTAGCACGTTAAAAGTGGCCATTTTTTGCAATTTCCTCATGAATAAAATGAAATCCAAGGATAATAGTAATACCACCACAGTCCCAAATCAAGTCTTTATAGGCATGTCAATATAAGATCAAAATTGAGGAAAATCAACGGAGCCTAAAGTATTTTCATAGATTTAAAAATTAAGAAGATAAACTAAACACATGATATTCTCGAAAAAAGATGCTTTGAGAAGTCAAAAAATCCCAAACACTTGTTACGACAACAAAGGTAAAATGACTAAAATGGGGAGGGGGGAAGAAAAACTAAAAACGTACATTTAACATTTAACATAGATACATAAACCATTTCCACACGCCCATCATCCCCCCACCCCAAGTGGGGGAGAGGGGAGAGTAAAGAACAAAATAAGGCACGATTATGCAAGTAGACCTCATAGAAATGTATATACAGACTTTACCTTGTCACTCCAAACATTGGAGAGAAAACCTTGAATTTTAGAATATTAAGCTAAAAAAAAATAACAAACAATATAGAAGAGCAGCTTAACATATAAAAGCAAATAACAATATGTCTTGATCAATAGTTTGTCATTCAAATATAAGTTTTCCATTCAATCCATAATGAAAAAGAACACACATTGCATTTGTCATCTCATCGGATTTAACAACTATTCTCTAACAGCCTATGCAGTGACCGGAAAATTTTAGAAATAAAATTTTATTGAATAATGATGTGTCGCTATAATCTCGCATATTTAAAAGTTTATTTATTTGCGCTCGCCCATTCATACATATTTTAAAGCCTAATTAAATCTTATATTAAACAAATTTATTTTAATTCCAAATCTTTCCAGGAACTTGAATTTTAGTTGGAACTAAATAGTCTTTAGCCTAATTGTAGAAAAGTTCCAAAGAAATCCGAATCATATTATTTTCCACCAAAAGAAACAGATCCTTTCAATTTCATTAAACAAGAATAAATTGTTTTTGCATCTCCTATCTAACCACAATCTCCATTGCGTGTAACCAAATTGAACAAACAAAAAAAAACCCAAAGCCTATAAATTCACTCCCCCTGTTCATAAATTCCTCACCCACAATTTAGAGCAAAAATTCGTGGCATATACTATCGAGTCAGAAATTGGTATACCTTCTTTCCACGTGCTTTGTTTTGCTCTCTGTATCTTTCTCTAAATACACAAGATATATACACATTCATTACACACATATAGATACATAGATATACCTAAAGCATAATCCTCACCACCGGAATTCCATTGAACCACTGTCACCTCTGTCCTCGCTTTCCTCATAATTAGGCAGATAATCATACATATACACAATACCACACAACCTGTGTTAGTTTATGCCTGAGATTTTATTAATATGTATTTTGACGACATTTGAAATAAATAAATGTTTAATTCATTTATCGCATATTAATTTATTGTTTGATAATTGTAAAGCTATTTTAAGTTGAGTACTTAAGTTTTTAAGTACGGAAAGATTCAATTTAAAATACAATTAAAATTGTAAGTCCACAACTAGTCAATAAATTAACGGACAATTTATTCTGATAAGGTTGTCTTAGATTTTACTAAAATCTATCTTTGACTTTTGTAGTAAATATTAAGAGTATATTGAGTATATTGGACTGGACTATATATAGAATTTAATTTGTGACGATGACCATGACAAATTGAATTCTATTTAACATATTAAGAGCTTAATCCTGAACAGATTATGGACTTCGATTATTAACTTGAAGTTCTTTGAAATACCAATGAATGAGATTAAAATTATTTTATCAATATCTCGGTATTTTGGGAATTGAAAAATGACGTAACGAGGAACATATATTTGTAATATGGAATCCGTCAACCATTTAGGCATGATCATGAGCTCTTATAGAATTTCTATTAAACAGTAAACTTGAGCTCAGTATTTCAACGGGCACATTGAATTATGATTGTAATGTGATCACAATGGACTATTTAATTGGAAATTGAATATGAGATATTAAGCATATTTGAAAAGGGGCATCTTGGTCATTTTAGCCCAATCTCAAATATTCGCAATGATAGACAGGAGTCACATGTAAGATTAATTTGTTAAAGTATTATTATTATTGAGATAGTTTTTTTCAGTAATTTCAGCTGACCTAATAGTACAATTTCGTTCTTTTAGTGGAGTAGAATGGAATTAATAAATTAGTTTTGATTTACTAATAAATCAAAAATAATTTATTGGACCTTAAGTCAATTGAGTCCGATCATGTCCCTTCAATGGCTTCAAAGTAAGAACCGAGATTAAATTACAAGAGTTGTAATTTATCATGTTTTCACTCAAATGGATATAGACCTAATGCTAGTGTTGATACATTCCTATTTAATAAAATAGGAAGGTGGAATTCATTTTGGTCTGCGAATAAATCTTGGACGAATATAAGTCTTCTCTTATCACATGTGAAACTCTGTTGTTTGGCTCTCTCTTCTCTCACACATTTCTAAATCTGAAATTCCCTTCTTATCCCGATTTCTGACCTAATTATCATCCCCAATTCTAAACTCTATTCATCATTCCTTCTTTACCTATTTCTCATCTCCTTTTGTATTCTCTCTCATCTCATGTCCCGTTATAATTGTCATTCGAATTAGACAACATAATCAGTAGTTTTGTGGTCGAATGCGTATGAACCTTTGGCTGATTTCTATCGATTGAGGTGTTTAACTGGCAGAATTCTCCAGATACCTCCCGGGGTAATTATTGAGCTTGCTTGAGGTCGCATTCAGTTGCAGATCGGAGTTTATCATTGATGTTAGTTTAAGTTAAATTTCTGTAAGGATTTTGGTTACTGTAGTTGAACTCAAAATGATATTCCTCCCTTATAAATTTGTTTCAATCATCTTACACAATTCCAATTTCCATTTGTTATTTTGGTGAACTGTGGCCAGAATTTTGACTTAGGTGTTTGATGTTTTGCATTATTCACATTGTGGTTGGCTTGAGTCGTGACGTATTCTACAATTAGGAATTAAACATGCATAAGTCTCACCAACCGCCAGTTGCCATCTCCACTTGCCGACCCTCCATTCGTGGTATATACACACACGACGCGCACCTTCACACACACATCGATAACAAATA
>CAVNYN010276734.1:0-17759 GCA_963692815.1 Nyctanthes arbor-tristis
TGCCATGTGAATTTATTTCAACCTAGACGACTTAAAATTGGTGTAAAAGTTTAGCAGGTAGGAAATCACATGAATACACGGGCAAACCGAATTAGGTAAGCCTCAACTTCATGATCCAACAATACGAGAAGAAAGTTGGTACTATGTTAATTATTGAAGATAAGGTAGTGACCTTTCTTAACCTAACATATTTCTTGCCTAAACAAGTCCCCAAACAGAAACAAGTGGAGCGGAGATGAGATGTAAAAGCGTGTCATTCGAATTAGCAAATTGATCAGTTGTATTTTAAAATGGAATTTGATCAAATTGAACACATTTATATAACTAGCTAGTGAGAGTCTTGTATACTACCTAAATGTATACTACCTCTGTTCCACAAAGATAGTCTACTATTCCATTTTTGTTCGTCCCAAAAAGATAGTCCACTTACCATAGTGAATATGTATTCAATATTTCATTTTCATAGGTGCCCCTAATTAATTATTATTATTCAAATACTTATGCATTGAAAATATTTCAAACAATTAATAACACAAAGGTATATGTGGAAAAATAAAGTAAAATTAAATATTCTAACTACATTACCTACTAATCCTTAATTTACGTAAAAAAAACCTAACGATCTCTATCTTTGTGGGACAGAGGTAGTATCATTTTTGGTTCTATTATTGAAAATTCTGATCATGTGGAAAAATAGGAAGGAGGCATGTGAATGTAAGAGATTATGTGTCATTATTATCTAATTTATATAGAACCATCCGATAATTTTATAACATTTGTATCAGTTCATAATCATGAATCACACATTTGCAACTTCAATGAATTATATTACAGTGATCGGAAGTACATTATTTTGAGAGATCATCATCATCATCAGGAGGATGTTAAAAAAGGCCAGTAGTAGTAGGTCAAGGACCGAGGTAAAGGATAATTTTACTCAAAAAGTGGTTATATTGATCATTACATTTTTTTATTAATTGTAATGCTGTGATCATTACAAATAGTACATTCTAATTTATCTAATAATCTAATATCATTTATGTTTACATTTTCTTATTTTATTGATGTTAATGAATTCTCTGCATCATTTTATTATTTTTAACCTTCTATTAATTATCACATCTATTGAATCATGACGTTATTACAAAAATTTCGTTATAAGAATCTCCTAAACATTTTAAGTGAAGACAGTAATGCATATGAAAATATTACAATATGCTTGCTTAATATTTAAAAACCCACAAACAACACTTAGATCTAGAGAACAAAATAGGATGTGAGAATCTAATGAAAAGTTCGGGAAAATTTTGCAGCGAATAGGATTAAAGATATGAATGTTATGAGGAATAAAGATTGAGATCTCCAACGTAATGAAAATATAGTGTAGTAAGAAGTCAGAAATATTTTTCCTTACCCCAAATCATCTAAAAGCCTTTTTTTTCCCCTTCGTGGTCCTAATCTAAACAGTCAGCGATAATTTTCCTTACTGATTTTGGGACAAAATTTTCGTTTCATTTGTGCGTTCTTCGCTTTCCTTTTGCAGCTTGTGGGGGGCTTTAGGTAAGGGAAAAAACCTCTGAAATTGATGTGGTTTCATCTCTAATTTCTAGAATTCTTCCTCCACGGTTTGTTTTATATGTTAACTATTTTTTATTTTGGCTTTTAGTTTTTGGTATTTTGGTTACTTAATGATAAACTATTGTAGTATGTTTTATTGGGTTTGATGTATTTAAATTTATCTTGTACAATTAGATGAGCTTATTAGGAAATATGTGTGCAGTTTATGCATTTTCAGTTTTTGTTACTACATGTTTTTATTGCTGCTGTGATTTTACTTGGGAATTTAGCTTTTGGTCTTTTCGTAACGTGATGAGAAATTAGTGTAGAATAGTTTATAATTATGGGTTTAGTCTATTTAAATTTATATATTGTCTAATTAGTAAAGCTTATTGACAAAGATGTGGGCCCTTTATACATTATCACTTTTTACTTATTCTTGAACTCATCTACTACATCAAACTAGCTGGTATTGGACTAGACTTGCGTACCTTAAAAAACTTGTAGAAAGGAAATTCATCTATCAAGCCCTTATCAGTTAGAGGTAAGTTATAAAAAATTTCTTGAAGAACCTGTAGAAAGGAATGTTTATTAAACATTTATCAGCTAGAGTCAAGTTATATGAGTTTGTGTAGTGATATAATGAACTCATATTCTATATTCTAAGATTGACATGGGGTTCAAAAGTTTAGTCCTTGTGAATGACGTTGATGATAACTTTGATGTGTTTGTGAAAGAGTTCAAGTATCGAGAAAATCTAACATTTGATTAGAATGACAGTTCTTGGACGACTTTTATGAAGTTGAGCTGGTTTCTTTCATGTTTTTTACTTATCATAGTTATATTATTACATCTTGTACAATTGTCTTTTTTTAATGTTTAGACTAACGTCTTTTTAAATATTTTTGACTGCTTATTGAAGTAGTTTTTAATAGGTTACGATTATATTTGAGACATTAAAAAAAATGTGAATTACCTCTTTGAAATTTTTCGGCCGCAAATGCAGGTTAGTCTATAGCTATTTCACTGTTCCACGTGTCAAATGAGCATTGGATACAACGCATTAGTTGGCATACACACGTCACACAAGATCAAACGACGTTATCCGGGTGAAACATACAAACAAGAGAGCTAGCTGTAGCTTTTGAAGCATGTGGTTCTGCTCTGTTCTTTGAATAATTCGGCACAAGTACATTCTGTGGATCTCAACTGCAACAAAAGTTTGACTAC
The DNA here is from genome assembly GCA_963692815.1 of Nyctanthes arbor-tristis. Classification (NCBI taxonomy): domain Eukaryota; kingdom Viridiplantae; phylum Streptophyta; class Magnoliopsida; order Lamiales; family Oleaceae; genus Nyctanthes; species Nyctanthes arbor-tristis. The sequence continues at coordinate 2,788 of CAVNYN010276734.1, forward strand.
GTTTTGTTTAAGCGGATTTAGGAATTTTTTCAATGGCGGCTGCGGTTATTCAAGGGATTGGAGCAACAGCAGCTGTTTCATCGGCCAATTCCAATAAATTTCAGTTTACTTGTCGCAGATTAATCCCGGGTTTGTGTAATTAGTTATCCGTTTTACATTTTCCATTTGGTTATTCATGTTTGATGTCATGGGTTTTGTTGATTTTGCTAATATGTTTGTCTTTTGGGGTTTTAGCTGCTGCTTCTTTCTTTCTTGATTATTGCATTGTATTTCTCTTCCTCTTAGCTTATTTCGTTTAAAAAATCTACTTGATTGTATTATTTATATTCTTCATCTCGAATCTGGAAGCTAAATTTTGTACATTTTTTCTTCTAAAATGCACCTCTTTTTCTTGTGTTCTGAAATTCTACTCTTTTCATGTAATTTCATTACATAAATTCTCACTTCCTATGTGGGTTCTCCTGCCCAAAATTTTGTATGCCTTATGATGAATATATTTATTTTTTAATGAGAACTTTTGGTGTACCTGTGCACAAACTGTATGCTCATCGAACAAATTTATTTATTTCTTTATTTATTTTCTTCTTGTGTTTGTTTCAGAGAGGAAAGGGAGCTTCTGTGCCATTACATACGATGGGAGCCTGAGCTCTAGTTTGAATCTGCATGGCAGTAGAACGAGACAATTGTTGGTTCCTAATGCAGTAGCAGTTAGTTTCTGATCTCTACGTGTGTGGTCTTGTCAAGTTTCTTGCTCTGGAATTGGTTGGCGTAATTACTGTTTCCAAGACAGTTTATTTACTAAATCCATGTGATTTTTCTTTCTTTGCAGGCGAAGCCGGATAATGCAACTGCTTCAACTGGATCAAAGCCAGGGTATGCTTCAAATATCCTGGTTTACATGTGTATATGCAAATCATCATTGTTGAAATTTCAGCTATCACCTTTTAGAGGAGAATGGAGTTGCCATTGTTACGAAAACCTCAATTCTGAAGTACAAGATCATAAACCGGGTTAATGACAAGAACTGAACATCTTTACTTGAAAAGTGATGGGTAGTGTGAATGTTATTTGCATTGAATAAACAATAATGGGATGTTATAGGATGTGTGCGTTGAAGAAATAGGACACTAGGATGTATGCGTCACCATAATAGGATAGATATGTGAAGTGAGGATATGCAAGAGGGAGTGACATTGATCAATTAAGTGGAGTTAAATGCTTGTGACAAGCATTATCCTGAGTGATACCATATTACTATCTCCTATAAAGAGGCTTGAAAGTTGATAGGCATATCATAACTAATGGCGTGTTATGATTTCTACAGGCATGGCTGCTAACTTGCTTTGCGTCTTCTGAGTAATGTAGTAATGTCAGTATGGTGAAAAAGGAGTCATCTATTGGATGTGAATTTTGTTGTAAGAAACTTGAGAAAGAGAATTTACTTCCAAGTCCCTCTTAAAGTGAGTTACTTGACCAAACATTGTCTGGATGAAACATCATGTCTATGATTTCTAAGTCCAAAATGCTGTGAATTACTCACAGTCAATGCTCATCTTTACTGAAATTATAATTGGTACAGTAATAACTGCCACGCTATGGATACAGAAGAACAATTAACTTACATTATGCTAACCACTAGAGTGAAGAGTCACAGAAATTGCATGAGTGATAGTCACTGTTTGCTGACTTGTGAGCTTGTATGGCATTAGAAAACAATGGAGTGTTTATCAAACACATATAATTCCATCAGGAGTTCTCAAGAAGATTAGGCATTTAAGACATCAATTAAAACCATCTCAAAACAGGCTCAAAGGGAAGAAAGAAGGGGAAAAAAAGTGAGTTCACATGATTGGAGGTTGTTATCTTATTGAGTGGTGAATGCATTATGAACATTTTATGTTATGCTTAATCACATAATATTTTCAAACCATAATTCCTATTGATGGCAAGAAACCCAAGGGATTATAGGGGTCATGTTCACCTTTAGTTTCAATGAACTGAGGCCTGAGGGCATGCATTCTTTGTGAAGATTTCCTTACCGTTCTAAATCCAAGCCATAAATGAGTCTTGACAGCCATTTTATTTAATTTTGTATGTTCTCTTAGATTGAACCTTTAAGCTTCATTAATTTCAACTAATTTAGATTGATAACTGGAGTTTATGAAATTCCATTTGCCTTACCTCTTGAACGCATTTTTGCAGATTATACTTATTCATGCTTACACTGTTATTCAAGAGTAAGATTTATACATTTGTATTCCATGTTTAGGCATGAGCTTTTACTTTTTGAAGCTCTCCGTGAAGGCCTTGAGGAAGAAATGGACAAAGATCCCAATGTTTGTGTAATGGGTGAAGACGTGGGTCATTACGGAGGTTCATACAAGGTGACCAAAGGGTTAGCAGTTAAGTATGGAGATCTTAGGGTCCTTGACACTCCCATTGCTGAAAACTCCTTCACTGGCATGGCAATTGGGGCTGCCATGACTGGTTTGCGTCCTGTTGTCGAGGGTATGAACATGGGTTTTCTTCTTCTGGCTTTCAACCAAATATCTAACAACTGTGGTATGCTCCACTATACATCTGGTGGTCAGTTTAAGATACCAGTTGTCATCCGTGGACCGGGTGGAGTGGGTCGACAGCTTGGAGCAGAGCACTCGCAACGGCTCGAGTCTTATTTCCAGTCAATACCGGGGATTCAGATGGTGGCTTGCTCAACCCCTTACAATGCCAAAGGTCTGATGAAGGCAGCTATCAGGAGCGAGAACCCTGTGATTCTTTTCGAGCACGTTTTGCTTTACAACCTCAAAGAGAGGATTCCAGATGAAGAATACATATTAAATCTTGAGGAAGCTGAGATGGTCAGACCAGGTGGGCACGTCACTATCTTAACGTATTCTAGAATGAGATACCACGTGATGCAGGCTGCAAAGACATTGGTCAATAAAGGATACGATCCTGAAGTCATTGACATCAGATCACTAAAGCCATTTGATCTTTACACCATTGGGAATTCAGTGAAGAAGACCCATCGCGTGCTTATAGTAGAGGAGTGCATGCGCACGGGTGGAATTGGTGCCAGCTTAACGGCTTCTATAAATGAGAATTTCCATGATTATTTAGATGCCCCAATTGTATGTTTGTCTTCACAGGACGTGCCAACTCCATATGCTGCATCATTGGAAGAATGGACTGTAGTTCAACCTGCACAGATTGTAGCAGCAGTTGAGCAGCTTTGCCAATAGTTAGTTTGACCTGAGTTACATGAAAAAGGAACAGGAGATTTTTCTAGTGTTGTGTTTGGCAGCGTCATTTTTATGTTATTTTTCAGTGCAAATTTTTGTTAAAACTCTAGATCTGTTGACTTGCACAATTTGTTGAGCCGTGACATTTCTCTGTTGTTTTACTTGATCAAAATAGCTAATATGATTATAGTCTTAATCAGAAAGCATTTCTGGATATGTTGATAATTGAGAATTCTATGTGGAATTGACAGCCCTCATAACATTGAGGGTTTTTTTTTTTTTTTTTTCTTTCTTTCTTTTTTTTTTTTTAATAAGCAAAGAAATTTATTTTATTGCAATAGGAACGAAACAGTACAAGACAGAATCTTTAACCCATGGACAAATGGGTGACACGACGATTGAGGTGTTCGGGTCGAACCAATTAATTACGCACAAGGGAAATGCAGTTGAGATTATGTTGTATCTCTATCTCATCTTCTGTGTTTCATTGTACTTTCTGATATGAAAAGTGAAAACAATAGTTATTATTATGAAATAATAATAAAGTGTTCTCGTCTATAGAATCTTGTCACTGCTTGCCTATCTTTAGACGTAAACTGTAATCTGCTTCTCAGAAAATAGATTTAACTCCAGGGCTGAGTGCTTATTGTCATTGATTGAAAATAGTTATTTATCGAAATTTTTAGTGGAAACCGGTGCTTGAAATACTAGATTCGTCATATTAGTTTCATCTTGTTTGGCTGTTTCTCTTTCCATTTAAGTTAAAATGAGGCGGAAGCTTTTGTAGTCTCTTAATAGAACAAAAGATTAACGAGAGTCGTGACATGTCAGTCAAATAAGTCTCCTAAGTTTTTTTTTTGTTCTAAATCATGATATTACTAGATTTCTTCAATTCATCTAGGATTATATTATCCATGAAATATCTTTTGTATTCCCAAAAAAAACTTGTTTATACGCCTAAGGACATTTTGAAGACCATGTTACAAGAATTGCTTCTCGTGTTCATTAATTTGATTGCATGAATGGTTTCACTTGTCAAAAGTATGTGCAAAATAAGCTTGCCAAAAGTAATACGAAAGTAAATATACACAAGCAACACAATCCATTTCACAAAAACTATTTTATTGATTATTAACCGGACAAATAATTGGGGGTCTCTACATGGAAAATGAAAACCCCCAATCTAAGCAAAAGTTTTACTTATACCATTACATTGCATATTATGTATTTTCCTTATTTTATATATCCATATATTTATTCTACCATCTCTACTTTCTTACTAGGCTAGTATTACATTAGAATTAAACCGAAAACATGGGCTTATCTTTCCAAATTTTATCATAGTGTAAGTGGGTGAGGGTGTAGGCACAATATATATTATACTCATATGAACTTCCTAGGTACATTCGAAACTCCGGTGCATCTTCATAGTATCCCCAAATGTCCGTCTCTATTACATGTATAATCTTGCTTGAGTCCCCGGGAAAGCCTCCAATCCTATGCTTGTTTTTCATAGATTCTACGGTTAATCATCTACAAAAGAGTGAAAAGATACTAAATGAGTACAAAGTACCCCGTAAGTAATACAATATTTTGGCTTGCCACAATGTTATAAAAATTCTTTCTTATCACAAATTTAAGAAACATTAGAATGCACAAACCAGATCGGAAGAGCGTCATAGGGCCCCAAATACTAGAAATTCCTACTACCTGTGGCGCGCCTTATTGCCTTTTAAACACCAAGATGGTAATGGCAATACAAATGGATTCACAATAAATTTATGGTTGGCCGTTACCGGAATTCCAAGCAATCATCAATCCATAGCAATTTCCATACTACTCATCCCTACCTTCGAGTCACTAGATAGGTCATAGTATGGATCAAATCAAAGCAAACTAATACAAGACGGGTAGAGGAACCCTAGTAGTTCTTATACAAGAAAAGCATTTCAACAATATCTAAAATACATGCTTTTATTTGAAACTTACTTAAAACTTATATATGCCAAAGGAAACAAAAATAATGAATTACTCACCTTTGCTCTTGTGTCTTTTCAAGATTATTGCACATGCGTGAGTAGAATATGCCTCTAAATCCTTGCTATTTTCAAGCAAAGTAAGCTTTAGAGTGAGGGTTCTATATGGATATAGAGAAGGCTTTGTTTAAGAGGTTAAAAGAGTGCTTTTGAAAGTCTTTTGAAGGTATTCTAAGTGTAGTAATATTTATGGACGAATTTGCTTAACTATTTCCTAAAAATTCTTGGATTCCACTATGATAGAAAGTTCAAATGTCCCTAGATAATTTTTAAGCAACCAATGAAAATGGGTCCAATTGGGAGCATAAGAATTCATCTCCTCAAATCAAGTTGTCAAGTGTGCTTGGATTTATTTCATATGAGGAATTTCCAATGTGTACAAGTGTCTCTAGATTTTTTTTTCTTTATTGCTTAATGTAGCCCTCAACTTAATGTGCTCCATGATTAAATTCTTGTGCTTTCAACTATACTAATATAAGTGTCACATTTTCGGTTTAAACATCCATTAGCCCAAAACTCGTTACCCGATTACACTTTGTCATTCCTATCGCACCCTACTAACCGATAAAATAGTCAATATTAAACTCAATTTATCCTTTCATTTTTCGTTCAGGTAACCATATTTACAAAGTCTTAGAAAATGTCACGATTTATTATTCAATTACCAAATTTCTTTATAAATTGCTACTAGTTAGATACTATGCAAGAAGTGAGCAAATTATTATCCAGAAATATCATTATGAAATTTTGAATTTTCCTCGGAGTGCTACAGGGACCCACTCAATTCCCCCCAAAAAAACAAATGGGTCCCACCCCAAAAATTTGTTTTTCACATTATGATTTTTTACACCTAGCGTCCCCAACCTTTCATGTTTTTACTGATTACGTCCTCAACCTTTATTTTTCTCTCTGTACGTCCCCAACCTTTAAAGAAATCTCCTATTTCATCTCTGGTGACAGAAAAAGTCAAATTCCACTGTTAAGGTTAGATTGTATCATAAATGCATGGTAATTTTTCAATGTATCATTTTAAACATTTACTGATTCATTGTTTTATTTACTTTGTTTGCATCTAAATATATTATTACTGTTTTATATTCTAATAGAATCTAATTTCTTAAATCTTCTAGATCGGAAGAGCACACGTAGATATTATTTTATTCTAACTGGGGAAAAATTCTCTTGAGTTATTCTGCAGTTTACATGCTTGACATTGCTTATTTCTAGGATTTTAATGTCGATGTTCTACTTTAACTTCATGTCTACTCTACTTTAAAGTATTATCTTAAGCAAATTTTGCACTATTGCCTTCACCCATACAGATCTCAACATCCCGAAATGTTGAGGTATCGATCATCATTCGTCCGAGTACAAATTAATGGTCACTGCATGGTGGACAGTCTTGTATCCGCAGAAGTTATAGTCTTGTAATTGATCATTATGAGATTTGTAAGACTTTATGTTGAAACAAACGCTATATAGTACCCTAGTGATTGCAATGTAGTATATCTCCTTGCTATTTGGTAGTTTGGGCTGAAGTTTCACTGCTCTTTTTAACTGTAATTGATATGTGTTTTCTTAGAGAAACTTCAACAACATTTCCCCTAAACTTTTGGCATATAAAATAATAGCCAATTTATATTCTGTAAACATTCATCTGCAAGCATCGATACTTTACATTTACAATAGTAATGGTAATTTGCAAGTGTCAATACTTTATATGTACAATAGTAATTGAACTTGGAAGTCAAAATAAAATTGGCCTGTGCGAACAAAAAACATTGAACCTATATACAATTACAAAAAATATTCTTTCACGACCTGGTTCAATATAGAAAATCTCACATTCTTGTCCTGCGCAACAAATAGGGTATCGGCCTGCAACTAAGCACATTAAAAAAATTAATAACTGAGCAGTAAATGTCCCCCGTACACCTCATTGTTATATTCGGTATGTCTCATTGGTTTCCTCCTCCTCATTGTATGGGGGACATTTATTGCTTGGTTATTAATTTTTTTAATATGCTTAGTTGCAGGCCAATACCCTATTTGTTGCGCAGGACAAGAATGTGGGATTTTCTAAATTGAACCAGGCTGCGAAAAATCATTTTTTTGTAATTGTATATAGGTTCAATGTTTTTTATGCACTTTGGCCAACTTTATTTTGACTTCCAAGTTCAATTACTAGTGTAAATATAAAGTATCAACACTTGCAAATTACCATTAGTATTGTAAATATAAAGTATCGATGCTTGCAGTGATGAGTGTTTATAGAATATAAATTGGCTATTATTTTATAAGCCAAAAGTTTAGGGGAAATGTTGTTGAAATTTCTCTAAGAAAACACATATCAATTACAGTTAAAAAGAGCAAAGAAACTTAAGCCCAAACTACCAAATAGCAAGGAGATATACTGCATTGCACATCACTAGGGTACTATATAGCGTTTGTTTCAACATAAAGTCTTACAAACATAATGATCAATTACAAGACTATAACTTCTGCGGATACAAGACTGTCCACCATGCAGTGACCATTAATTTGTACTCAGACGAATGGAGATGGACACCTCAACCTTTCGGGTTGTTGAGATCTGCACTGGTGAAGGCAACAGTGGAAACTTTGCAGTAGCGTGCCTGAGGCTAGGCCTTCAAGGCGGTCGCCTAGGGCCCTCAAAAGATGAAGTAAATGCGCATTTAAACTTTCATTTTAGAAAAAAAAGGTTAGTAATGTCCAAATCCTAATTTCTTTGCATATCTAATTACGACATCCATTTAATAATTCAATTTAAAGTAAACTCTTATTTTCTGAAACTAATTCTGTTTACTTCAATGGTAAAAGAATAAAGAAATTTGAAATTTCTATTGTGACTTTGTGATTTTATTTTCAAAAAGGAATAAATATTTGATGTTAATTACATATAAGTTCTTTAATGGTTATAGTTAAATTTATATACATGATATTTGTTATCTATAATTTTAGTATTATGTATGATTAAAGGGCCCTTAATAAAAAAATTCGCTTAGGACCCCTAACATGTCAGGCACGGCCTTGAAACTTTGCTTAGACCATACTGGTAAAGGAGAGTGAACATACTGTTAAAGTAGAACATCAATATTAAAATCCTGGAAATAAGCAATGTCAAACATGTAAACTGCAAAATAACTCAAGAGAATTTTTCTCCAGTTAAAGTAAAATAATATCTATGTGCCACTGGATAAAAACTAGAAGATTTAAGATATTAGATTCTATCAAAATATAAAACAGTAATAATATATTTAGATGCAAACAAAGTGAATAAAACAGTGAATCAAAAAAGTTTTAAAATGATACGTTGAAAATTTACTGTGCATTTATGATCACTGACACTTTTATCGACATTTTTACTACGTTTTTATCAACTTATTATCACCGCCAAACGAATTGACAAGCAATGAATGCACCTTTGGACTTGAGAATTAACAAATTAATAATAACATTTTCTTTTGAACATGAGTAATTTTGCAATCATTATGTGACGCGTAAAGAACAGAAAGTAGACAAATTACCAATACCAAAAATCCCAAGCCATATCTGCACTCTTCAATTGCTTTACCAAAAACTTTCTTATAAGAATTACCACTACATTTCCACTCGTGCATTATATGAGTAGAGTTTTAAAGAATTTTATACATAAAATATAACACAATTGTGTTTGTTAGGCTTAATATCATAAAAAAACTAAAAAACACAACCTGCATGGATTTAATGTGCATCCTACGTTTACAAGTAGTATACAATCAATTTTTTATTTTGATGACATAATTTTAAATTCTTGTTGTTAATACATCGCCATCTCGTTAAACCAATATTTTTTTATTAATTCTTATTTTTATTTCCTTTAAAGATAATAAAAATATGAGATATATCTAACCAAAATATAATGTGTAGATAGAGTTTCAAAATAAAAATATTAAATTAAATTATTAAAAGGAAAAATAGGAAAAATATAATAATAAGGAAAAGTAATATTGAAATCGAGATTGTTATATTATCTATTTTCATGTAATTCAAACTCGTTAGGCAAATATGAGATATATCTAATTAAAATGTAATATTTAGATAGAGCCTCAAAATAAAAATATTAAATTAAATGATTAAAAGAAAACATATAACAACTAGGAAAAGTATAATAATTGAATCAATAATTTTTTTATTAATTCTTTTTTTAATTTCCTTTAAAGGCGATAAAACTCGATAGCATAATCTATATTAGTTTCACACCCGTGCATTTACGGACTACTATGCTTAACACTCATGTGTTTCATAGACATATTATGTTAAGAAAATAAAATACAATATAGTAGGAGAAAATAAAATCATGAAATCATACAATCGGACATAGTAAAATTGAAATCTATTAGGTAAATATGATATATATCTAACCAAAATGTAATATGTAGATAGAGTTCTAAAATAAAAATATTAAAATAATATGTAGATAGAGTACTAAAATAAAAATATTAAATTAAATGATTAAACGGAAAAGTATAATAATAGAATAATGATGTTAGCAATTTGGTTTTTTAAAAGAAGCCAGACAATGAGTTGGAAAAATATTTCTAATTGTGCCAACAATCAAATTGATACAGACAAACTCTACTTTTATACGTATAGATTACCATTAGAAATCTAGTGTTAAAGCAACAACACTAGCATTAGCATCATCATCATCATCAGCTTTATTACCATTAGCATCAACATCAGCTTTTTTTGCATTAGCATGAGCTTTAATTAGCTTTAACATCAGTTTCAGCATTAGCATTAACATCCTCAATCACCAAAAACTTTTTCTCACCCATCTCAAAGCTAAAATCTCATAATATCACCATTAGCTCCTTCACAACTTCACCAAAATCTTTCTTGTCCTCTTTGAAATCCCAAGTGATTAGATACTGTAAAACCCCAAAAATTTTCTAATCTTTTTCAAAGTCCAAAGCCATAATAATATCCTATTTCACCATAACTATCTGATTCCCTCAAAATCCCAAACCATTCGGGTTGTTACTTACAGATAATTTTGGGGACAATAGATTTTTTCAGAATATTTGGTTGATATTTGAGCTGAAAAGTCAAACGATGAATAAAAGTGACCTTTTAAACCTATCAACAAACATGATTCCTTGAAGACTCTTCTTTTAATAACTCATTTAACCAGGGGTTTTTCTTTTCAACTCAAGGAACCAAAGAGAGAGGGTCACAACCAAAGCCAAGATAAAGAAACCATGCCAACCAGGTCCCAAACGCAGAAAAACAGCAATTGAGTTCCACAATCAAACAACCAAAAACACAATAATATCTCCAAAAAAAAATAAATAAATAAGAAAATAAAAAACATAGAGAGCAAGACGACAAGGCTGAAGTGTTGTATGGCATTCCAAAGGATATACCACTTACATTTACTCATGTAACTAATTTGAGAAGCGAATGATACCTTTTGGATTCCATTAAAAAATATATGAAAATTGGGTTACAAGTGGAAAATGTAAAAAACTCAACCAGGGTTTACATAGAAGGAGGGACTTCAAGCCATACCTTCCAGCAATAACAAAATCTAGCACAAATTAAACCAAATGAGACTAATAAACAGCTATATCTCATGTACATATAATAACAAGACGCAACCAAAAAAAAAAAAATTAGTAAAGATAATTACATATTTTTATTTATACGGCTCAATACTTTCCAGGTTTTGTTTGGAAAAAAGAAAAAAAAAATTAAAGAATGCTTTCCAAGTTTAGATGTATTATTTAAGAAAATGAATTCGGATTTCATTTTAAAGATCTACTCCTTATTCTTTTACTTTGTCTCCTTCTATTCGCATGTTTCTTTAAGTGATACATTCGATCTACATTATTCTCATGTTTGGTTTTTCAATCCGATTTGAGTGATCTGCACAATTAAATTTCCAAGAACAACTTCTTTCCATTTCAAAATCTAGCATGATGGATTTTGAAAAATAATGATTCATGTAGATCATTTCATCTAATTTTTTGCACTTTTTATGTGTCTGCTAGTCAATTGCATTGCTGAAATTTGAAGTAAATGGAATAGTTCAAGCAGAAAGAGGCTAAATTTCTACTAGTTGTTATTTTTGCATTACATGTTTTCAATTTTTCTACTATTGTCATTTTTATAAGGAAATGTTTGTTCAAACCTATACTTGTAGAGTGCTTGGTTGCCCAATCCATTTTGTCCCCTTTTTCGTTTTTTTTTTTTTTTTTGGCCATTCTACAATCTACCACCCCAACTTCAACAAAATTATATTCTGTGTATTCCTCATTTGTAGAAATATTGTATCATACCTCAAACCATTGAAATGAATTGTTTGAAACATCCTTACCTTGAACTTCTAAAGGTATTACTGAAATGAATTGTTCTAGAAACAAGACTGATTCAGACATTGAAATTCTTCTCGTTATGATTTCAAAATCTGAAGGAGATGAACTAGATAACACCATAGGCGATGGGGAGAAAGTTATGAAAATTAGCTTACTCTCGTTTACTTCAGATATTCAATGTTCCATAATTTGGGGCGATCGATGACTTAAGGTATGATTTATATACAGCCTCAACCACGTTGTTGGGGCTTGGACACTTCAGCATTTTTGTTACGTTCCATGTGCATTGCAATATTGAATTTCCAGCTTGACGTTTTGGTGCGCCGGAATTTTCTGGCCTCTGTATGTATAAATGTTTTTTGTTTGTTCAGCTGAGTCAATTAAGACTGCTACATTTACATTAAATTTGTGGACAAAATGCGGGAAGTCAAACAGATATTTGGTTTCGAGCTTGTGAATGGCATTATGCTAAAGGTTAAATTGCCAAAGGGTTAAGGAAAACCACCACAGCGATCTTCAAAGTCACAGAAGATTGCAAAGGTACATTAGAAAGCTACCAATAAAAACATATTTTAGATCTTGAGTACAAATAAAGGAACCTTGAAAAAGGCATTAAACATTGTGGTTTCATCTACCATTTTCATACATTATTTGTTTTCCATAACTAAAGGCGTGTCCGATACAAAGATCCATCACTTTAAATTCAAACCAAAAGAAACTAATTCCTCAAGAAGGCTGCCAAGGCTACAGACATAAAAAATATATATATAAATAAATAAATAAATTTAATAATAATATGGTGCTAAATTAAGGCATGCTATTCCTTCCTAGTTTTTGTCATTGATATCAAAGACTCTCCTGCCGCTAATTGTCTAACTTTGCTTTCTTTTGCCTTGCACATCCTTTTGCAGTGGCACTATAGTATCACCGTGGACATTTACTGACAGATATCACTTCATTTATAACTTATCGTAGCACATAGGAATCGGTTTAGAGACCTTTTTGATAATCCATCTTCCATTTTTCTCCACTGATTTTTTACTCTTTGCACTACCTGTGTTACGCATCCCATTAATCTTTCTGGCACTAGAATTTGTTTGCCTATAACACTCGCAGAAAGTGGGATCACTGCAATCCGCCTTTAATATATTCAAGAATCCCAATGAACCTGGACTTCTCTTAAAGACAATAAAAAAGTTTAGTTTTTGAACTTAGAATGAATAACAGTAGCAGACGGCACTGGAAATACACTAAATAATTTAAAAGAAAAAATAAATTATTAAAGGATAATCAATAAAAACTGTTAAGTAGTTACTTTATCCATGACACCCCTAAATTGTTTTAAATTTGTGCAGTTACCGAAAAATATGGAATGGAATAAATAAGCTTATTTAAAAACAACAATTTAAAAAAAAAAAAAACAAAACAAAACAAAAAAAAGTAAAATAAAGTAAGCAAAAAACTAATTACTTCGTGTAAATTTGCAATTACGTAACAATACCCATAAATATCCCAAAAGATTTAAAAGGATGGCACAGGGCATAATTTCCTCTTTTCAATTTTTTTTTTTTTTTTTTTTGGCAAAACAAAGAAAGCTGGAACGAAGTTTATGGCCTACTTTGAAGCCTTGTTGTGTCTGGCAAGTTCCGGAGGCACAGGAATGCTGCTCTGAATAAGCATCTGCTTCAGGTCATAGAAGATGTGAGTATCATGCAAAGTCAAGAATGCGGTGGCAACACCTTTCTTCCCTGCTCGGCCAGTTCTCCCAATACGATGGGTGTAAGCTTCAATACTACTCGGCATATCATAATTTACAACATGTGCAACATCGGGTACATCAAGACCGCGTCCTGCTACATCAGTGGCAACCAAAACAGTAAATCTCTTGGTCCTAAATTCTTGAAGGCTTATTTCTCGCTGTTCTTGCGACTTTCCCCCGTGCATTGTGGTCACACCATAGCCCTCCTTATCCAAAGCTCTGGCCAAACTATCAGCAACCTTCTTTGTGTTAACAAACACAATAGCTGTCTTATCCCCAAGATCATCAAGCAATTTCTTCAACCTCCTCAGTTTATCATTCTCCTTCATCATGATAACATGTTGAGTGATGTTATCAGTTGTCTTTCCTGCAGTGCCGACGGTGACAACAACAGGATTCCTCAAGTACTTCCTTGCCAGCCTCTCAATAGCAGGCGGCATGGTCGCGCTAAACATGTAGGTAGTTCTATAAATCTTATTCTCTTCAAGCTCTTCATCTTCATTCTCTGGTTTTAAGTTACTTGATGGCATCGCATCTAATACACCTACAACTTGAGGTTCAAAACCCATGTCAATCATACGGTCAGCCTCGTCGACAACTACATAATGACACTGATTAAGAACTAGATACCGCCTCTCTAATAAATCAAGGAGACGCCCCGGTGTTGCAATCAGAACGTCACAACCACGTCCGATTCTTGTGCTCTGTTCTTGAATGGACTGCCCACCAACAATACAAACAACCTCAATGCCCAAATATTTTGCAAATTTTCTGGTTTCGTACTCAATTTGCTTGGCAAGCTCTCTAGTGGGTGCCATCACAAAAGCGTAAGGCCCCTCGGCCCTGTTCTCTCCAGTCATAGGGGGAAGACGAGTAATGTAAGTCAACATGGGAAGAAGGAAGGCAGCAGTTTTACCTGAACCAGTCTCGGAAACACCAATAACGTCGCGCTGCTGCAAGCCAAGAGGAATGGCAGCCATCTGAATTGGCGATGGAGTCTTATAGCCAGCCCTCTCCACCGCCTTCAACAATTGAGGAGTCAAATTGCTCTCGCTCCAGCTCCTCATAGGACGAGGAATTCTCGAGCCCTTGTAAGAAATATTGAAATCTTCCTTGAAAATTCTCCAGTCTCTCTCCGTCATCTCCTCCAGCTTCTTCTCAGACCAATGGCGATCGATCCTCATATCATGGAAATCTGCAGTTTTTGCCGCCGCCCTTTTCTGTTCCCGTCGATCAATTCCCGCCCGAAATCCACGGCCAAATAGTAACCCAGTTTGATGAGAATTCTGATAAAGCAAATCTGCGTCGTGAGAAGTGTCTTCACTGTTATCCCAATCGAAGGAAAACCGCCGCCGGTTAATTACCCGTTTCTTGGTTTTATTGCACCCAAGATATTGTTCCCTGATAGCCAATAGATTGCCTTCTGCTCCTTTTCATAATTGATTGATGTAATTGGGAAGCAAGTTAACTTGTACTGGGGTCAATGTTTGGAAAAGAGAACTTCCTATTTATAAACTTTACTTGCAGGTAAAATAATAATAAAAAGGAAGTTCTC
>CAVNYN010276737.1:0-13513 GCA_963692815.1 Nyctanthes arbor-tristis
TCTCTTCTTCCAACAAAAAAACCGCCAAAAAAAAAAAAAAAAAAGATAAATTAACAAATAAGAAAGTTGTCAGTATAACTGTGACGGATCAAGGAAATATGGATATCTAAGAACATCTCCAATGCAAATGTCTAATCTGAATGTGAGGCTAAGGTGGAAAGGGGACAAATGAGGCGGCAGTAACAATTTATACAGTATGAAGGAACGCTTCCACTTCTAGACAGCCTTCTAGACACTGTAAAGGCAAAATGTTGAAGTGAAACTTGGATGCACTGAAGTGGTTCTGTATCATGGATGCTGACTTCTATCAAGGAGCTAATGAGAGTTATTTTAATAATTTAAAATTTATTTTCCAACTGCAGAGATCTAGTGATGGGCAGGCTAAAAGTAGTGGAAAGTCTGTGGATGAAAGTTATGAGGAGGATGAAGATGGACATAGTGAAACTCTGTGTGGAAGCTGTGGCGGAAATTACAATGCAGATGAGTTCTGGATTGGCTGCGACATCTGTGAGCGGTGGTTCCATGGGAAGTGCGTGAAGATAACTCCTGCTAAAGCCGAGAACATAAAGCAATATAAATGTCCGTCTTGCACAAAAAGAGGCAGACAGTAATGGCTACTATATCACTAGGATTAGTAGCATTCATTTGGTGGCTAACAAATTAGTTTAGCAATGTTATTGGGTCTGTGCTCAATGTTATAGCTATAGTGTGTAGAAATCCTCAACCTATTAAGGTGTAAACGTATAGTTCGACATTTACCTATGTCATGTTCTCTCTATGTATGATAAATGTAATGGATGATTGTATTTGCTTCTGTTTTTCTTAAGTCAATATGTTTTTGCTTACCAAATCAAGATCGGAAGAGCGTCGTGTAAAGTTCGGTATCACATGTTGACATGAAATATTGATAGTCTTCTTCTCTTGCCTTATTGATTATTGGAGGCCATTCATCATAAGAAAGGTTAAAATTGTACCTTCAATGGGTGCAAAAACTCCCATCTTGTGATTAGGTTTCTTCAGCAGGTTATAAACAGAAATCACCTCAGCGCAAATTTGAGAAGACCAGAACCCCATTTCCTTGGTTTTCAACCCCAATAACTGTAGGCATTCCATGGGACTTTGTCATTTCTCAATGATGCCTAAATTTATTTGCTGGTTTATGCTCTATCAATCTTAGAGCTTTTTCGGGGGCAGATTTTTTCTTCAAAAAAATTTACTTTCTTTAGAAAAGGTTATTTTTTACGTTATCAAGAACTTTTCATTTTATCTTCAATTTTAACCGGACATTATCCTAAAAGTCAAACTTTCCAACAAAAATCTCTCTCAAAAACTCCTTAAAAAGTCTTGTCATTTTATACTGCAAAGTAAAATGTACGTCTGGAACCAATAATGCACATACCAAAAGATTGGACAGACATTAACAGCAGTTTCTATCACATTAACGAAACTCAGAATACATATATAATTTCATGAAACTAAGAAGCATAATGATTAATTAATGTATTCTAGGGATGGGACTTGAGTGATTCAACTTGGATTTTGCCAGAAGGGCCGCTTGTCCTGATATACAGTCTGTATTCATCAAAAGTCATGCACGGGTAGAGTGCTGGATGTTCATTTGTGATTAATTCTTGTGCAGGTTTAATGGGTAATTCACCCCTTGGATTGTAGAAGAATGCAAGAGACACCCGCTCTTTCTCTGAATTCACTATCACTCTGTGCTCCACACTCTTGTAATTTCCATTGCTCACCACCTGCACAGAGTTCATTACAAGCAATCAAAATCTTTCTATCAACCCACCACACAGATCACAAATCCATAGAATGGTACACAATTATGATGCTTAGAAACACTATTTCAAGTACAGAGAAGCAAAGGAAAATTGGGTTGAAGAGAGAACCTGAAGTTGATCCCCTAGGTTGACAATGAAGGCATTAGGAAGTGGATTCACAGTTAGCCAGGTGGTGCCGTGGCGGACCTGGAGTCCTGATACATTCTCATCTGGATAGAGAAGGGTTATACCCCCAGGGTCTGAATGCGGCGAAAGACCCAATGTAAGATTGGGTTGTGGGCACTTCGGGTAATAGTTTACCCTCAAGCACGCCCCAGGTTCAACTCCTCCAAAAGCTTCCTGAAGATTGTCTGCTCTCAGTCCAAGATTCAATGAGAAAATAGTCATCAGTTTCGAACCCAGTTTAACCACTTCTTCACTGTACTTGCCAGTCAATTCCCTGCACAGAAGGGGGGAGAAATCATATCATATATTACTTTATAGAGCCATATTGTTGGACAAAGCATTTGGCAACCAATTATAATTAGTTCGTGACCAACTCTTGACTCTCTTATAAAGAATGACACATCATATGGATGTCATGTAGTCTATCAAATTTATGTGTGCTGCAACCATAAGTGAAACCCATTATAGCCCGTCCACACAGTATCTTTAACACATTTTCAGCTGTTGATTTGAAATTTGAATCCCTTCATGCAGCATTACTGCAGGGTGCAGACACGTCAAAAAAAGAAGCTTGTTTTAGCTTAGTAGTGAATATTTCAGTGGTGTATTTCTTCCTAATGTTCTAAAAGGCATAAAAGTATAACGAAGCATCAAGTCTGACACTTTTTTTCATGCATTTCTCTTGCTTACGCGTGCTAACCAGCAAAGCAAAGCTTTTTACTTACGCTTTGCTCTTAAGTGCGCTTTTGTTATATTTTTCGTCCTTTTTAAAACACTAAACTTTTTACCTGCAAAAAACTGGGAGAGCAGGCCACTTGTTCTGGTCCCTAAGCTCCGTAGGAAGGTAATGAAGGAAAAAATAGTCATTCCAATCCAATGACATCCCCTTCTCCACCCCAAGACGGCTCCCGTACCCCTCGTAAGTACTCGGGGAATTCTCATATATCTTCTTCTCCTCCATTGGGAGGTGAAAGAATCCACGCCACGCCTCACGAGTACTCACCATCAGCTCATGGCTGATACCATGGTTTACCACTTGGAAGAACCCCCACTCCCGGCATGCACTGTCAATCCGACTGGCAGTGTTTTGCTGGACAGGGAGGTCGTCCGAGAACAACTCTCTTAGATCAATCGCCGGAATGCTGATCTCTCTTTCAGCTGATTGCAGGGTGGACATGGACGGCCTCTCTGAAGGTTTCTTGACGTAACGCTCGGGGATGACTCGTATCCCGCTGTCGGATAAATGCTGGACGGGGACAACTGGTTCTGGCCATTTCTGTAAGCATTTCATGATGGTGATTATTATTGATAAATCTTTCTCAGCAATGGGAAAAACACAGAGTAGTGTAGTGTTATTTATAAAGCTCTAAGGAGGAAGATCACATGGAAATGGGGGAGATGGATGCAAAAGTGGTGTGACTGAAAACGTGAAATGGAAGTTGCCAAAATGGTGTGAATGGAAACGTGAAATGGACATGAAAATCATGTATGGCGTGAAGAAGGAGAAGAAAGAGTTCTGGTCTGTGTATATATAAGGGACAATGGAGTAACTATAGTCTAATATATTTAGAGCGTGCCATATAAATTTGAAGATGGCAACGGTCCTAAAATTTAGGAATAAAACTATGTAGGGATTGACTTAATAATAATAATAATAATAATAATAATAATAATAATAATAATAATAATAGGGTAAATTTTACAGAGTCCGGCAATATGTAGCAATTTCATTCCCAAACTTTTTTTCTTTCTTTTTTCTTTTTTTCAAATCTCTTTACCCCGTAACTTTTTAAAAATTCTCAGAAAGGTTTACTATGGATTTGGTTCAAAGGGGTCTTTGGTGAGAATTTTTAAAAAGTTAGAAACTCATTTAGACCAATTCTGTTTATAAGATCATTTTGTGAGAATTTTGAAATTTAAGGGACTCCAGAAGTTTAAAAAAACGAATTTGGATGAAATTGCAATGTTCTGGAGAAGTAGTAGTAGTAGTAGTTGTTGTTGTTGTCATTATTATTATTATTATTATTATTATTATTATTATTAGGGTTAATTTCACAAAAAGGTCCACAATCTTTGAGTTTAGAATCAGTTTCGTCTTCAACTTTTTTTTCGCTCTCCTGAGTCTCCAACCTTTCATAAATGCACACGATAGATCCCTTTTGACACTATTCCCTCAACTTTTCATGAAAAATGACAGTTATACCTTTTTAATTTTATAAACAAAATATTTAAAAATATTTAAAATAATATTAAAAAAAGAAAACACCCTTCCACGTTTTCGGCCGCCAAAATTGGGGGGGCCCCCAAAACACTGTCAAAAATGTCTGCTGCCATTTCTAGCAGCGTTTTTGCAGACAGCAAAAAGGGGGGAGGGGCATCTCAAGCAGCAAATAGGAGGGCTGCTGTCATTTCTAACAGTGTTTTTGTTGCTGGATATGGCAGTAAAATGGGGGGATTCCCATTATTATTATTATTATTATTACTACTACTACTATTACTACTATTGTTGCTCCTCCTCTTCAATGTGTATGACTTGTGAGAAGTTAACTAAGGTATGATGGAATGGAACGTAACGCGTAAAGAAGTAGTTCAAATTGTTAGACTGAAACTGAGAAGCCGGTTGAGATGTAGATGATGACGACAAATGAAATGACAATAAGAGTGGATATATGAATGGTGAATTATGGGGTAATTGGTGCAAAACATCCCTATCTTTCAATTTAATTGTGCAAATCATCTCTACTTTTCATTTTTGAACAAACTCATCCTCACATTTACATTTTTTGGTGAAATTAGTCCTACCGTCAAATTGCGTTAAATTTCTCCAATAGCGAAAAGTTAATGCATCACATTCTAAAATTTGTAAGGTCATTTTTGGAAGCTCACCACAAAACATGACTTTTCCTACTGAACAAGCCACTATCCGTCTATGTAAAGTTGTATTTACAATATATTACATAATATTATAAACCATAATTAATGTAATTATTTTCACCTACCCTATGGGAGTAGTTTAAAGTCTACCCCCATCCTACATGGCATGTCATATAGCATGCGATTCATTTCATTTAAAAAAAAGGAAAAGAAAAGAAACTCCACCCCACCCCCACCCGGAGACTGCAACTTCCGGCGGCGTTCAAGTTGTCGGAAATAATGGTTCCCGCAGCCGGAATGGGGGAGAACCCCCGATTATTTCTGGTGGATGTGACTATAGGAAATAATGAGGGGTTCTCCCCCATTCCCGCAGCCAGATCCGACAGCCACTGGAAAATATGGGGGGGTTCTCCCTCCATTATTTCCGGTCGCCAGGGTGGGGTTTCTTTTCTTTTCTTTTCCTTTTCCTCTTTTTCTTTTTTTTTTAAATGGGATGTATGGCACGCCATGTAGGATTGGAGTAGACTTTAATCTACCCCCATAGGGGTAAGGGAAAATAACTAATAATTAATGCATTCAAATCAAAATACTGCAATAAAATATTAGATAGCTCTAAAGAAGGAAAATATGTTTTAATATCCCGTTGAGTATAATTCAAAATCAATTAGAAAATATACGAATAATTAAGAAAATATAATACAATACTAACTAAAGTTGGTGTCAAACAAAAATAAAATAAAATAAAATTTAAAAGGTGAGACATCCAAAATAATCTCGTATATTATTGTTAAATATAACTCAAAAATTCTTTTCATTAATAGAAAAAATAATTAATGACACGAAAAAAAAAAGAGAAAATAGTTATTTAGAACATGGATTTGTTGACAAGTTGTTACTTAGTTTCTTATATTTTTATCTCCCTAAACAAAATGATAAAAGGCATGATGTGTAGTGGTTTACAAAAATACCCTCACGAAACTTAGAATGTGATATACGTTTGCATTTAGTTAACAGATAAATTTAATGGAATTTGATTGTAGGGACCAACTCTGCAAGAAAATACAAAGGTAAGGATGAATTTGCCAACAAAATGAAAGTATGGATGATTTGCACAGCCAAGTTAAAGGTAAGGATCTTTTACGCCAATATGTTGATTGCGAAATAACAGCCATGAATGAAGCATCATTAGAGGTGACAAAGACCCTCCAACGGTCCAACCCTTAAATTTGGGAACGATAGATTACAAATTAGTCTTTTGACTCTTGAGGATCTTTTCATTTTCCAACTACCAAATGAGCTTCAACTCAAATCGTGCGTATCGTTTTCCATAATAGTTGATATTGACAAACGAGCTTCAAATAAAGGAAATAGTAAACCAAATTAAGATATGACTAATGTGGATGATGAACAAATAATACAATTATTAAGTGGTGTCCCTAGCAAGTGATAAATTTCTTTAAAAAATATGACTAAAAATAATTCTTGTACCATACTAGACAATTTTGATTGATAAATGGTACTCTATCTCACACCATCTATGTAACGTTCTACTTGATTGTGGCTTTCTCAAGCTTTTAGAATAAACCATATAACAGTGTCATCATACCCTAGTTTTAACTCTCTTAAAATGCATTTGCATTTGCATTTGCAAAACAATCTAAAGTCTCTTCTTGATTCTCACGATGCAATTTGGGAAAACGCACATCTAATTGTAGCACTAGGGATGGCAATTTTAGCCATAAAACTCAACTTGGGGGACCCTATAAAACTCGACTCGGGGGTACCCGCCCTGTTAAGTAATGAGACTGGGTATGGGTGAAAGTGTCCGCCCCGAAAGTCTAAGGAGGCTAGGATGGCCCCGCCCCGCCCCGCCCCGCCCCGCCCCGCCCTATTGACTAAATAAGGAACTCAAAGAAAATTCAAACAACCCATGACAATTGAATTTGGCTCTCAAGTCTTAAATGAAGATTTACTTGTAATGTTTGAACTTTTAATATTTGGTGTGTAGTTGAATGTTGTTTGATAATTTGAACTTTTTATTGGATCATTTGGTTGTAATTAAAAATATATTATGTTTAACCATTTTTTATTCAATGTTTGATTATTGTGTATAATTTTGTTAAATGTTAGAGTATTCTTATTTTGGTAAATTTAATTTAATATTATTTGAATTTTTTTAATGTATTTTACGTTATTTTTTATTTTTTTAATTTTATTAAGATTTTTGAAAACGGAGCGATTAAAGAATATTTTTTACCTACTTGACCTGAACCACCCCAATTCTTACCCAATTCAAACGGGTTAGGGGCAGGTATGTGGCGAGGTTGGTAGAAATGGGGCTGGGGCTGGGGCGGGTACGGGGAGGCCTACCCAACCCGATCCCGCCCCCGCCCGTCGTCGCCATTCCTATGTAGCACCCAAGCTTGTTCTAGGAAACTTAATCTATCAATCAAAATCTAAGTAACAAGTAAAACTTTAATACTAATGGCATATTCTTCGTAAAAAACATTTTTTTACACTTTTCAATATATTTTTTTTACATTCTCACAACACATCCTTCCTAAAAAAATCAACTTTCAAAAACCAAAATCTATATAAAGCACTCTAGAATAAACTCAAGGTAATATCCAAGTCATCCTTGTCATCCCTAATAAATCTACACTATGATATGAAGATCCAATGTATTATTACCTCCGTCCCATAAAAATGGTCAATTATATGTTCTTCATCCGCTCCAAAATATAGTCCACTTTTCTTTTAAAAATATAGTTGAAATATTAGTTTTCTTATATACCCTTATTTAATGTGCATAGTTATAAAAAAATAGAATTATTAAAATGAAATAATTAGTTAATGAAAGAGTATAAAAATGGAAATGATGTTAAAACTTACTTCTCCAATATTATTAAATGAATTTTTTTTAAATTTATGTGAAAAATCGAATAAGGCCATCTTTTTAAGATGAAGGTAATAAAGATTTCCAATACCAGCGGCCAGTGGCAGAGCCATACAGGCCCCCATATGGCCTTTGAATATTATTCTTTTTTTTTTTTTTGGGTGCATCTTTTACTTTTCCTAATTCCCTTGAATGTGGTAAATGTTGTAAACAAAGTAGAATCAGAGAAGATATTTGAGACACAATACTTTACTTCATTTGTTTTGTTATTAGTCAAAACACAATATTTATTAGCTAGTTCATTTTCTTTTTGTTCTATATAAAATTCAATTTTCTAACTTATACTATATATTTTTAATCTTGCAACCTGAAAAATTAAAATGTATCCAATCTATTCCCTCATAAAAAGCTGTTATGGGTTTAACCTTTAAATTATATTGGAATACAAATTATAAAAACTTTGCGAAGTTATCTTTTTCTAAGTTTTTTTTTTTTTAATTTTTATGAGGTTTGGTGTATGATAATTGTTTTATTACGTGTAAAAAGATATCATTGTTCTTTTGTTTTTAAGATCGGAAAGAGCGTCGTGTAGGGAAAAAAAGAAAAAGACGAAATGAAAATATCACTAGTTAAATAGTTCGGGCTTTGCCACTGACCCTCACTAAAATTTTTTTCTGGTGCCGCCACTGCCAACGGCTCCTTATGGTACCAGCTGCTTGAGGTGGCCCCGTTTGAAAATTCACATATGCTTTCTTACAACTATGTGTCCTTTGCTCATTCTGTCACCTCGTTTATTTGTATTGTACTGATTTGAGCAAATGTATTGGAGAGCTGAATGCAAATCACACGAGTTCACTTTGAACGTGGAAGATGTGCATTGAGTAGAAATAAATAAAAAAATAGGTAAGGTGGATAGATATGAACTGTCAAGACTTGGCCGAATTTGGAATTTACCAATAAAATCAGTAATGGAGATAAGGTGAATGAATGATACCAAAATAGTACTACCGCTCCCATACTATAATTTGGGAAGTGACAATCTTCTAGCAAGCCCCACGACTTTAAAAGAACAATAACTAATACATACGATCCAAAATCGTGGCTGATATTGGCAAGAATGATACGACCCTACCCCATTATTACGAAAATGACTATCGCTCAATTTTCCGAGACATGCATGGCCGTGCATTGAAATGTACATTATTATTATGACAAAGAATACGATGGTGGGTCTGTGGTGGAAGGGGCATATGAGATTGTGCTAGCTCGATTTTAGATTTCTTTGTTATATATTCCATCATCTCAAAGTAATCTTGGAGACAGGATACGCCTTGATTCAACGAATATCTGGAGCTTGGGCTCAGGAAAATGATATTTGTAAAGCTATGGAATTCAGCAAAAAGCATAGATGCCAATTCAATCTGAACTCACATCACATTATTATCGTCGTGTCAAGATGGAATGTCTTAAGTGTATATGTGTCAAAGAGTATTGGCATTACATTTAAAAAATTCTCCAATGCAACAATGTTAACATTGTCTATTTGGCAGGTTATGATTAGATATTTTGAAAAAATAAAGTGAGAGAAATTTTTTAATTAGATAAATTAATGTTTGACATTGTCATGGAGAATATATTCTCCATGACAATGTCAAGTATTAATTTATCTAATTAAAAAATTTCTCTTATTCTCCATGACAATGTCAAGCATTTAATGCACCAAATAAACACTTTTTTGCCAATTGTCAATTTATTCCATGATCATGATTATGCATTGGAGATGTTCTAAGTAATGTTATATAGCAGTATTGATATTAATCATCAATCTATATGACATCATATAATTAATTAAATTAAGCAATTTTCTTTTAACTTCACTTATAATTTAACGTCACGTATACTATTACATAAATTGGTGCTTACTAGTAGTGTTAGTGTCTTTTTTCTTTTTTGGGTAGTACTGGTGGTGAGTTGGGCTTGGTTCTACTCGAACTCAACTCAACTGAATCGGGCTGAGGATAATTGAGCCCAACTCGACCTATTTAAGGAGTAATATTTTATTTATTTATTTATTTATTATTAATTTTTGGGGTGCTTTAGACAAACGGGTTAAATTTGGGCTGCATCTTAAAAAATACCACATTAGAGAAAATATTGCAAAAATACACAAACTCTTTTGCATATATATATATATATATATATCCGTGTAAATGCAAAAATGAATTATATGGAAAGATAATTTTTATAATTAAAAAATTGAAAAATAAAATCCACTAATCACCCTCGGAAAACATTTAAAACTGAAAGCAGTTACATTTAGGAAGATTTGATAGGATTTTTTTTAGAGGAAATTACGTTACACACCATTTTTTGGGGTCATGTTTCACATTTGCATGCAAGTTTTTTTTTTTTTTTTTGGCATTTTTACACTGTTTATTATCAGATTTACCCTCCATATTTTTAAGTGTTAAATATTTATTACTAGATTTATTAATTATTTTATAATATCTTAATGTTATCTTTTATTTATATTTTACGTTATATGAATGTAATTTAATAGATTTCGATCTTATTCTCATAGATTTATTTGTAGTGACTTATTATCCTTTTTTACTGGAAAATTGTCATTTTTTTATTTCTCTATTAATGTAATATATTTTTTTAATATATACCATACGTATCAAGAAGGTATTTAATTAGATTATCTAAGCTTTTAATTAATAATAATTAATAACATTTTATTAACTAATTAAAAAAACCTTAATCTGACCGCTAAATGTTGTACGATTACCCACTAATTAAAAAATGTTAATATGGTTTATTTAGAATTTAGTTGTCATTGTAACCCCCCTTCCCCCTCCCCAACAAAAAAAAAAAAAAAAGAATTTAGATACATGATCAAAAGTTGTATGAATTTAATAGATTTCGATCTGATTCTCATGGATTTTTAGTGATTAAATTTTAAATTTATTCATTATACTTTTTTTATTGGAAACTTGTCCTTTGTTTTTTATTTCCCTATCATTGTAATATATTTTTCTAATATATAACATAAGTATCTGAAAGGTATTTAACTAGTTTATTTTAACAAATTAACAATAATTAATATTTTTTCCAAAAACAATTTATTAACTAATTAAAAATGTTAATATGACTAGATTATTTTAACATTTTAATTAACAAAAATTAATAATAATTTATTAACTAATTAAATAATGTCAATATGACCGCTAAAAGTTGTATGGTTGACCACTAATTAAAAAAAGTTACTATCGCTTATTTAGAATTTAGATGTCATTGTAGTTTTTCCCCCCAACAGAATTTCGATGCATTATTAAAAGATGTATAATACGTGATTAGCAAAAAAAAAAAAAACCTTTTGTGTTTCGTGATTGCAATACTAAATATTTTGATATCAATGACCGCTATTAATTTACTTGTATGGATTTCCCAAATAAATCATGATAATTTCTAAGTAATACATTATCAAAAGTTCTATGCCACATGGTTACGAATTACGATACTGAATATTTTGAATGTAATCTAATAGATTTCGATTTGATTCTCATATATTTATTTGCAGTGATTGAATTTTAAATTTACTCATTATCTTTTTTTACTGGAAAATTGTCTTTTTTATTTCTCTATTATTGTAATATATTTTTTAAATATATATCATATGTATCTAGAAGGTATTTAATTAGTTTATTTAAGTTTTTAATTAATAATAATTAATAACATTTTATTAACTAATTAAAAAAAATATTAATATGACCGCTAAAAGTTGTACGGTTAACTGCTAATTAAAAAAGGTTAATATGGTTTATTAAAAAAGGTTCATATGGTTTATTTAGACCCCACCCACCCCACCCCAACCCAACCCGAAAAGGAATTTAGATGCATGATCAAAAGTTGTATGAATTTAATAGATTTCGATCTGATTCTCATGGAATTTTAGTGATTGAATTTTAAATTTATTCATTATCCTTTTTTATTGGAAAATTGTCTTTTTTTAATTTCCTTATCATTATAATATATTTTTCAAATATATAACATAAGTATCTGGAAGGTATTTAACTAGTTTATTTTAACTTTTTAATTAATAATAATTAATAACAATTTATTAACTAATTAAAAAATGTTAATATGAACAGTTTATTTTAACTTTTTAATTAATAATAATTAATAATAATTTATTAACTAATTAAAAAATATTAATATGACCGCTAAAAGTTGTATGGTTGACCGCTAATTAAAAAAACGTTACTATGGCTTATTTAGAATTTACATATCATTGTAGTTCTTCCCCCCGACAGTATCAAAAGATGTATGATACGTGATTGGCAAAAAAAAAAAAAGTTGTGTGTGACGTGATTGCAATACTAAATATTTTGATATCAATGACTACTATTAATTACATTTATCGATTTCCCAAATAAATCATGATAATTTCTAAGTAATACATTATCAAAAGTTCTATGACACATAGTTACGATACTGAATATTTTGATATGTAATACCCTGTAAATAATACATATAAAATTATACGGCACATGGCTACAATACTGAATATTTTGATACGTTGATTTGATATAAATGATTACTACCAATTTACGATACTGAATATTTTAATACTTTGATTTAATGTACTGATTTGATGCGTCCCACGTTCCATTGTAATATTCAGTATGGCTCGACTTTCTCTTTCAACATCTCGTTCAACTTTTCTTCACCCTATTTTTCCCTACTGAGCATTCAATATTTTATCAGCAATTTCCCGTTGTGCATTAAGAAGAATTGTCATATCATATAGCTTTCTCAGATCTTTCAAGTCATCGTCCGTCCAAGAAGCAACATTTAATGGAAGATTCAACTCCCTCCAATTCCGAGGTCGTGGTGGAGGATCAAACTTCATAAATTCTGCCTCCAGAGCTCTTTTCGCCTTGGAGGATCAACGAGTTCTGTTGTTTTTCAGAATTTCCAATTCTGAGTGTATCATATCAATCATTTATATACATGGTTTGTCATCCACAACGGCGGGACTCTTATCCCTTTTGAAATATACCCCTGATATCCCAGGAAATCTAGACAAATCTATTGATTGTTCTATTATTACTTGTATTTTTTTATTTTGTTTAATCTCTAATTTATTTTATTATCAGATCTACCCATATGTATTTTTGAGAGAATCAAGTGTATTTTTGCTATTTTAATGTTCACATGTGTAAAGATGAAGTGTCTATCAATTCTAGACCCAAATATCTAAAGCACCATTTTATTTAATTAACAAGCCAATCCATAAAACTCAAAGCAGTTATTTTGTAAAAGGATTTTTACAAATATAATTTTTCATCCAGAATCACCTCTCTCATATATGAATTATATATATATGACTAGTACATCCTTCAAAATATTTAATTCTTAGATATAATCAAGAAAAGAACTCAAGAACTCGTATGGAATTCGTGTGCGATTCTACGCCCAGGTATGATTATCAATAAATTTTTCTATTCATATGTACATTCAAATGAACTTTTGTATTCTACAATTTTTTGCAATCCTACCAATTGAGTATAAGCAGTAGAATTGTAAATTCACAAATTTTTAACAGGTAATTGATGAAGACGTATCACTTTTATTTAATCTACAAAGAATATGTATCAAAGTGTGTTTTCAACAATTTGGAATTAATTAAAAAAACAATTTGGAATTAGTAATCCTTCCATGAATTTTGAGGATTCAAAATACGGAGCTGAGAAAATAAAAAATTAAGACTTTTTTTTTT